>JAJIBD010002706.1:0-237728 GCA_021461705.1 Cryptotis parvus
TGGACACAGGAATAAAGGCTGATCTGACTTTTACTTGGCATCACTGTAGACACAGAGAAGGCTGGACACCTTCCCCACCAAAAAGCTCCAGCAGGACCAAAGGTCTATCAAAGAAGACCATCAACTACTCCCAACTCTGCCCTTGCCAACCACCATAGCAATGGACACTTATATAGGTAGAAAGTCCACATGGGGCAGGTTGGGAGAAACCCCTATAAAAGCCAGCTTTGAACAAAGGAAGCACACACATGGTCTGCCAGAGGTCATGTTTATTCCTCTGCTCATGTGTTGCTGCTGAGCACATGTAATGCCCAAGCACATGTGTAGTCCACCCCCCCTTCCTGAGATGTGGAACTTTCATATCTAATGCAGGGATGTATACTGGGTGGGGCTCCATGTCCACTCTGGAGAAGCCCAGGTTCTCTCTTGAATGTTATGATACTTCTATCCTCTCTATGTCTGTCTCTAATTCTCTCTCAATCTCTTTATCTCTCTCTGTATCTCTGTGTCTTTGTATCTGACTCTCTGTCTCTCTCTATCTCTGTCTCTCTGTCTGTCTGTCTGTCTCTCTCTGTCTCTCTGTCTCTGTCTATCTCTCTGTCTGTCTGTTCTCTGTCTATCTGTCTGTCTCTCTCTGTCTCTCTGTCTGTCTCTCTGTCTGTCTGCCTCTCTGTATCTCTCTGTCTCTCTGTCTCTCTGTCTCTCTGTCTCTCTCTCTCTCTCTCTCTCTCTCTCTCTCTCTCTCTCTCTCTCTCTCTCTCTCTCAGAACTTCCAAATAAAATCTCGTTTGCACTTCACTGCTCATCCGCTCCTGAAACTCTTTTCTGAGAGAGGCAAGAATCAAAGGCCAGGGTAAGGAAGATCTAGGACTGATTTTCCTTATCCACAGGAGCAAGGCTCACAGTCCTGGATTTCCCCAGTTCCCCATTCCCTGGGTGGCAGAGGCAGATAGAGAGAAAGCAGGAGACTCCTTCCTCGAGGCTGCTGTCTGTCTCCTCCCCACCTCACAGAAGTCACGGGGACTCCACCTGCATGATTGAGAATGGCAAGCACACCAACTCTGTCAAGTACTGGCCTTACTGATATGCACAGTCTAAATTCATCTTTGAATTATCTTGACTCTCTAGAAATTAAAAAAAAATTCCCTTGTAAGATAAGTGTCATTTTATAGAGAGTTAATAAAATTAAGACCTCTGGTTTAAAAACTGTGGGTCATGGCTTTTATAGCTCTATTCCTCTGCATAAAACACACACACACACACACACACACACACACATATTATCCCTCACAATCCAGCCCAATTATCCCCAATAGTCAGACTGTGTCTCTGTCACTGTGTTTAGTTAATTGCACATTAGAACAAATCCAGTAGATTAACTTTTTAGGATGTGTGGAGGTCAAAACTGGAAACCATGTCACAGAATGGCTGAAGCAATCAGCCAAGTAAAGGACTAGCTGCTTGTCTTTGAGCATCTGAAAGGTCACACTGAAGACAAACAGCGGCTTTACTTGGCTGCTCTAGAGCCACAGGAGGTCCAGGGTGGAGACAAATTTACTGAAACCAAGCAATGAACACAAAAGTTATTGAGTAATTTTATTTTTAGACCACAATGTAAAGTTACCATTTTACTAGAGATGAAAAAAATCTCTGAATAGCCATAGTTAGTAGTGCACCCAAAAGATTAAATTGTAGCCTTGTAGACTTTAGAACAAAGTTCGAGGCAGTTCAGCCTTCTTCTCGGCCCTGAATCGTCTCTATGCAGCTCTTGCCAAGTTGGTCCCAGAACTAATTAGGGCCCATTGTCGTCTGATGGACAAGCCATTAGGAAGAAGACAAGATGGAGCTAGATTTGTATTTCCTTCACTGTGGCTGCAGACAGCTGCCTCCGATAAAGTATGTGAACTGAGAGTGAAAAGAATGAAAATACAAACTCAGTTCCTCGCTGCCCTCCAGCCCCAACTTCCTGCACTGGAAAGTCTGGGATGGTCCCAGACTCTGTCTCGTCAGTAAACTCATGTATAAAGTGTGAGAAACAGTGAACTAAAATAACAGAAGTCTTTCCCATGCTAAGGAGCTGTGAGAAACAACAGCGGGACAGATTTTCTGCTTTTCTAAATGAATTCATTGGATCCAGTGTTAGAAATTTATTTTAAGTGAATAGACAACTACAAATTTCTATGGCATAATTCCGTAATATCTAATGAAGCATTTTCCTCCATTGCCAATGCTAGAACCCTTCACCTGATTTCTGTAGCTTGGGATAAACTGGGCCACTCTCATCCTACATGGCTGCCTCCCCACCACAAATAAAAGTCATCAAAAATCACTATTATTGGCAAACATTGACTTTCTTAGACCTTAACACAGAAAGAATATTAAAATACAAAATATCAAAATATAGTAATTGCAAACATATAAGCATTATAAAATATCGATACAGCAATGCAAATATGGTATATTTGCATTGTTTTAAATTAAAAGTGGTTAAATATACTGCATTCAAATCATATACTGATGGACCTAGAACTTTTCATTGAAGACTTTGAAGATTTTTGTCATCTGAACCTGACATTCCTTCATCCTCACCTCTCATTTCCTCTTGTCATGAATCTTAGACATGTGATATCTGAAAGTACAAATCATACTCGTGAATGTGGTAGTCTTTGCATATCTACATGGAAACTGTGGAGTTCATATGCTTAGGGCTGTAAATCACCACCATTCATAAATACAAACTTTTGTACTAGTTACTTTTACTTCTACTGAGAGAATACCACCTACCTGGTAGAGCCTGGCAAGCTACCCGTGTTTTATTTGATATGCCAAAAACCAGTAACAATTATGGACCTCAATTCCATGACCTGAAGAATGGTTTGAGGCTCTTCCTGTCCCTGGAGCAAGTAGATGCCCTTTGGCTACACTTGCTTGCGACAAGACGTATGGAGATGTTACTGGTGCCTGCTCGAGCAAACAGATTAACAACAGGAAGACAGTGATAGAGTGATACAGTGATACTTTCAAGGTTCAAAGGTAGAGAGGGAGGTTGAATCAACTTTTTAAGAAAAGTGATGCTTACTTGATACCGCTCTCTGGAAATCTCACCATTGCAAAGGGACTCTTCACCAAGCAGCAAGAAGTTATTTTCATGACTAACAAATTCTTCCTCGTAAGGTTTCTTTCTCAAAAGTCTGTATTTATCCTTCCTTGGTAAAAGATATATAAAGTTCTGTCTAACTCAGAACAGTGCCTCGGTATTCTTAGAAAAGTGCCTTCCCTAGTTTGTGTATATTTATTCTTGTGTGTATATTTACTAACCCATGTCCTATCCTGGGATGATTATGAGTGAATCTAGGTTGGTTTCCTTATTCAAGATGAGTCAAGATCAAGTTCTGCTCATTGAATTTAAAATTTGGATCCAGTGATCAATGTTCAGTCTCTGTGGGAAGGCAATGGCAAAAGACAGAGAGCATTTGAGCTACTAGTCGAAATTTATTTATTTTAAAGACATCAACATGAAGAGAGAAAAGTCAGAGTTGGTGGTGGCCAGATCCTATTCAGTGCCTACTGAATAACAGACCCTATTCAGTACGTTCATGCCGAGACATGAATGTACACTTGTCCTTCTGATAGTATCTTAAGTAACAGTAAATCAGGTCTGTTGGTTCTTTTGTGGGTCCCTGTTTAAGCTGGTTTTTCTTCCAACCAAAAGATATGATAATTAACCAACAGATAATACACACAACTTATAAACTGCATTATCCTTTTCTGAAGACTGATGGCTAATGGAGAAGCCTCTCAGTAGATTCAGGAAGAAAGCTCTGAAACTAAGACTTAAAGCTAAGGGAATATTCTTGATAGAAATAATCAGACTTTGGGAAAATAAAGGTGGTTTGCTTTTAAATGTATATTAGAATAAAGGATTATGGGGGAAATAGTTTGAAAGGAAATGGGGTTAAAGACTAATACTACGGTCAATGTTCTCTGTTGTAACTCACAGATTATACACAAAACTTGTGATAGAAAAAAAAAATCTAATAAAATTCCATTTCTCTTCAGGTCTCTGTGCCCACATTAAAATCCATACTCTATTAAGATGTTTTCTTACTAGGAGAAGAATATCTTTAATCTTAAGAACAACACAAGAAAAAACCTAAGGAAATTCACAATAGAAAATGAGCACAGCAGCAGTAATTGTGCCCAAACAAAATTAAGGAGTGTGCATTTGGAAATAAGGCTAGACAAGAGAGAATGGCCAAGTGGAGGTAAGAAAGATGTATACGTAGGAATGATCGCTGAGGGAGAGAGGAGAAAGAAATTGGAAAACTTTCAGAATGCAAATTAATGGTTAGAAGATACTTTATTGCTACCTGATGTTTATTGACACCCTGGAGGCTTATTTAATGCAAGATCTTTCTGATCTGGATTTAAATAAGCACAAACTAAATTAGCAGAAGAAAAACTATGGGTAGCTTGAAGGCAATAGCAATGGAATGGAATATAGACCTAAAGCAAATATTAACCAAACAGATAAAAGGTCTTGATCCCAAAGGGCAGGCTAGGAGGGGAAATCAAGTCAGGGAGGATCTGAGTTTTCTTCTTTCCATCATCCATCCAAGCTCCTGTCAGTTTTGAGCACGTCTCCCTCTTCAGACTAGGCAAAAGGCTAAGGACAATAGGACAGATATGGATCACACACACCCTTCACATTGCCACCATTCCCCAGGCAGGAAAAGAAGATATAAACTGAAATAACTCCAGACCCAAGACAGTGTGCCTGTTGGGAGGGAGCTAAAGACTCTTCTTCATTTGAGGCAGGAATGAACTCTTTCCTGCTAAGAACTTTGTAACGTCTACAGCAATGGACAGGACCTCACAGAACAGTTTCTCTACCAAAGTGACTCATCCATGGTTAGAGGGACCCCCAGATCATCACCCAGAGCCCTCTACACAGTCTGAATGGCTTGTAGTCTTTTGAAAGTGTCATAATTAACTCATTTCCTCTCCATTTATGGCTCAGAGGTCATGGGGGCTTCAAGGAATAATTTCTTTCCCAACCCTGGTTTCTCAAAGAGGTGGGATTATTTAAAAAGGTGCTTCTAAAAATTACTTTAATGGAAATTAAGGACAGCTCAGTTCGGAGGACAAATCCCTTCTGTATATATATCTGAATTTCAGATAGCAGAACCCGAATACCTGAATGTCCTGAATAATTCTTCAAGGTGCCATGTTCTCAATAAACACCCTCCAGACGTGATTCTCACCCAGGAAGAGCTCAGAACCACAAGCATTCTCTGCATGCGCTTCAGAACTGTCAGAATCTGGGGGAGAGGACCATGTCCTACCTCCTACACTCCCTTACACAATTTCCCCAGTGGGAACGGCAGAGCAGCTAAAATGCAGAATGGAGGCTGAAAGTGCCCAGAAATATGCGGAATAGATTTTTTAAATGAATAGTGAATTCCTTAAAACCAGGCAAAATATGTGTTGAAAATGGATATTTACCTTTAGGCTAAAGAAAGAGAGAGGCAGTTCTCTCCATCCCCACCCACTAATTACTAAATCCTCCACCAGCACAGATTAAACTTTGATTTATCAGCAATGAGATAATAGATCTAGACAGGGGAAAACGAGCTTGTGGTTGTTTAAAACAAAAAAGTACAGGAAAATTATATAAACATGAATCTAAAGGGTTCTAATAGGTCTGTCTGCTCAGAGATAAACCTGGAAACTGAAAGTATCAGGACTCAGAAGCTCAAGATGTCTGTATGTAGGGGCTGAAGCCACAGCACAGTGGACAGAGCGCTTGCCTTGCATGCAGTTAACCTAGGTACAGCCCCCTGCAACCCATATGGTCCCCCAAGCCCTGCCAGGTGTGATCTTTAAGAGCAGAGCCAGGATTAATCCATGAGAATGCTGAGTGTGACCCCTCTCCCCAAATTCTTTTGAAGATTTCTGTGTCTAGCAAAGTTCCCACTTACCTATAAGGCTAGGATAAAGTATTCAAGAAAAAAAAATTTTAAATACTTTACCCGGGGCTGGAGCAATAGTACAGAGGGTAGGGCGTTTGCCTTGCATGCTGCCGACCTGGATTCAATCCACGGCATTCCATATGGTTCCCTGAGCACAGCCAGGTATAATTCCTGAGTGCCAAGCCAGAAGTCACCCCCTGAGCATTTCCAAAAGATACATAAATAAATCATTAAATAAAATATTTCACCCAAGTGTCCTACCTAAGGAAAACTTAGGGGTAGGGTGGAAGAAAGTAATGGAACAACAAGTGACCAAAAAGGGAATTCAATGTTGAGAGATTCAGAGTAAAGAAATGATAAAGAATATATATATAAATAATACAGAGATTTGATTTCACATAAAAGGGTATGGAGAGAACAGAGAGAAAGTTCAGAGGTCTAGAGAATAAGCTTTTCTTGTAGGAGTCCCAGGTTTAACCTCCAATGCTACCTACCCTCCAAAACTACCTCTCACACCACTAATTTAAAAGATAGCAGGCAGACCTAACAGCTGTCTAGGAACTTCTAGTATGATTTACAGAGATATCCAAGGATATAAGATTTCACAACTCTGAGTTCAGAATATACTTGGAGCAGGTTGCACTGGTTGTAGAAACTGAGTGAAAAAAAAAGGCAAATAGAATTTTGACTGAGTGTGCTTTACTGTGCTTTGCTCTTTGGTTGTATATTATTTTGTACAACAACTTAACTTTGGAAGAGCAGAAGCTGTCTCCCAAGAGAGCAAAAATAAAGTAAAATCTAAAATTCTGATATAGAAAATCAGTAGAATAAAACAGAATTCTAAATGTTTGAAAGAATAGAACATTAGAGAGCTTTTGTATTGCCAATCACAGAAAAAGGAGCAAAATATAATCTAGACAAGAACATGTAGCTATATGCAGAAATACAGAGGAAAGAATTCTATATCAAATCTGAAGCAGAAAATTTTAATATTCTAGAAAAAATGGATTATATATTGGTCAAATATGAAACACTAAAGTCAGCAATAAAAATGAGAATAAGTTGATAATTAAAAACATAAATTTTATTCTATGCCTGGCTATTCTTTAAAAATAAAAGCCACTAACTAATAGTGAAAAAAAATGAATGGTTATCCAGACTTGAAATCATCATACTTATTAGAAGAAAAAGATAGTACAGATAAGGAAAGTATAGACTATTCTCATACAATAATGAAAATTCTCAATGCAACTTTACACAATAGACTGACAATACCTAAAACCAGTACACTGTTAAGATGATGAATTAATTTCATGGATATAATGATATTTTAATATCAGGAAATATATTAGCATATGTTTCCACATCAAAACATAAGAAAAGTTTATACTTATGGATCTGGAAAATCATTTCACAAAATTTATCAGAGATGTCTAATAAAAGATTAACAAATAATAACAGATAGCATATAATTATTTTCCTAAACCTAACTATATATATATCACTGCATGCAACAAAAGAAAATTTTTCAATAAAAAATTCAGAACTAGAAAGGGAAATCCATTATCACTATTACTTTTAAATTTTACTTGACAGTTTCAGCAAATTCAATAGAATTATAAAATTAAATGAATCATATAAACACTGAAAGATGAGAAATACATGAATTTATTACTCTTAAAAAATCTTAACAACTTCAAAATGAACAGAAGCTTCAACAAGGAAGAAGTTTGAATGACCAAAAGACATATAAAAAATGCTCATCATCACTAATCATCAGAGAGATGCAAATCAAAACAACAATGAGATATCACCTCACACCACAGAGACTGGCACATATTCAAAAGGTCAATAACAACAAGTGCTGGTGTGGAGGTGGGGAAAGGGGACTCTCATCTATTGTTGGTGGGAATGTCAACTAGTACAGCCTTTTTGGAAAACTGTGGACGTTCCTCCAAACAATAGAAATTGAGCTCCCATGTGACCAGTCATACCACTCCTGGGAATATACCCTGGGAAGCCAAAACACACAACAGAAACACCATCCGCACTTGTATTTTCATAGCAGCACTATTCACAATAGCCAGAATCTGGAAACAACCAGAGTGCCCAAGAACTGATGTCTGGATTAAGAAACTTTGGCACATCTAAACAAGAGAATACTATGCAGCTGTTAGGAAAAATAAAGTTATGAAATTTGCCTATAAATGGATGGACATGGAGAGGGTCATGTTGAGTGAAATTAGATAGAAGGAAAAGACAGATATAGAACGACTGCATGTATTTGCATGATATAAATATATACATATACATATTATGATACCAATATCCAAGGTCAAGAGAAACATGAACCAGGAGGTCTTGTCAAAAGTGGAAATTACCACAAAAGTGTGAGCGTCAGAGGTTAAGACAGAATGGAACAGTGTGCTAATAATTGTCGAAAGTGCTAATACCAACCTAGAACTGAGCATTAAATACAGGCAGAAGATACACATGATAACCTTTAAATGTATGTATTGTAATTCATAATGTGTAAGGGAAGGAAGATAGAGAGTGAGAGAGAGAGAGAGAGAAAGATAAAGAGATAAAGAACCTGCCATATAGGCAGGCTAGGGGGGGGGGGGACAGAATCAGGGACATTGGTGGTGGAAAATGGGCACTGGTAGAGGGATGGGTGCTGAAACACTGTTTGACCGAAACCCAAATATGAATATCTTTGTATATCTTACGGTGGTATAATAAAATAATTTAAAAAAAATCTTAACCTCTTCGTACTATTAAGAGAATTTGATAAGACCAGTATAAGTGACAAATATGCTAAAATCAAAAGCTTTTCTCTAGCCTGGCAATAAGAAACCACAAATGAAAAAGAGATTTATAATCACTGTATCACTGTATCACTGTATCACTGTATCACTGTCTTCCCGTTCATCATTGATTTGCTCGAGCGGGCACCAGTAACATCTCCATATGTCCTGTCTCATGCAAGTAGAGCCCAAGGGGCACCTGCTTGCTCCAGGAACATAAAGAGTCTCAAACCATTCCATCAGGTCATGGGCATGAGGTCTATAATTGTTACTGGTATTTGGCATAACAAATACAGGTAGCTTGCCAGGCTTTGCCGTGCGGGCAGCATATTCTTGTAGTCATCTCTAAATCCAGCATTTATTGATGAACCGCGCAGCCGCCGCGAGAGGTGGGCTGTGATAGGCTGGTCTGCTGGGTGAAGTTCTGACGAGGGGAAGTCCGGATGTGGAAAATAGAGGCCCTCATGGGGGGGCCGTCTGGCTTGTTCCGAGGTTCTGCTGGGGTGGCAGGCCAGGGCTAGAACATGCCATCCCTCCCGGGTGCCTCGTGAGTGGCTGGGCACAGGGAGAGCCAGTCGCAGCTCTGCCCCATGTCTGTGAGTCTTTACATTTCCATTATAATGGAAGTGTATATTTATGACTCACAAAGATATTTTCATTTACAAACTGATAGATCTTAAGAATAGGTTCCAAAAGAGATGAATAAGACTTTTGTGAATGAAACTAAATATACATTCTAATATGATTAAAATAATGCAGGACAAAGTATAACATGGAGGGCTCAATGTATAGAATTCAATTGTACCTCAGGGCAGTTGTAAATGCAATTCCAAAGAGGAAAAAACAATATGAAAAGGAAAATGCCTAACAATAGACAAGAAAACTCTGAATAAAGGGAGAAGTAGCTTAAATAACAATGATCTTCCCAGATTAAAAACATATAACAATGAAGTATTCAAACACAATTGAGAATCCAGAATCCATGGCAAAATTCATAGTTACTGAAGAAAAAAACAATTGAACTCCTCTGAAAATGATATGACACAGCTAGTTATTCTTCGAAAACAAAAATGGACCCCTCTTGAAATATTAATGTGGATTAAAGGCTTAAATTTAAAATCTAACAGAACAATAATACAAATAAAATAAAATGAAGAAAACTATTAGATATACAGAATTTAGGGAAACATTCTTGATCAAGACTGTAAATTCAAGATGGAAATTAAAAATACTAAAAAAATGTATTTGGAATACACTCAAATTGGATACACTCAAAATTTGGATACACTAAAATTGAGTGTATCAAGATAGATAACAGAAACAGACACTGTCATCTTAGAGAAAATATCACTCATAAAATACAGGAAGGCTCCCTTAATATACACAGGAATCTTACAAATTACAAAGAAAACAATATGGGAGAAATAAGAATGAAAGAAATGAGTTCTTTATGATCAAGAATAAAATTGGCCAAATATATAGGAAAGAGAGAGACAGAACTCTCATATTCATAAAAATTTAGGTACATGGTAAATACTAATAAATTACACATTTTACATAAAACTGATAAAAAAGTAAAAGATGCATAGTATATACTATTTGTAGGGATAAACAGAAAGTTATTCTCATAAATTGTTGCTAGACAGTCCTTGGGAAAAAGAAGATGGGAGGCATCACTTTTCCCAACTTCAAACTCTACTACAAAGCAATAGTAATTAAAACAGCATGGTATTGTAATAAAAACAACCTGTAGACCTATGGAATAGATTTGAATATTCTGACACCAGTCTCAAATACATGATTATTTAATCTTTGATAAAGGAGCAAAAATTATGAAATGGAGCAAGGAAAGCCTCTTCAACAAGTGGTGCTGGAAAAACTGGGCAGCAACATGTAAAAAAAATGAACTTGGACCTATGTCTAACACCATGCAAAAAAATCAGATCAAAATGGATTAAAGATCTCAATATCAGACCTAAATTCATAAAATACATCGAAGAAAATATAGGAAACCCCTCCATGACATTGAAGCTAAAGGCATCTTCAAAGTTGAAACACCACTAACAAAGCAACTTGAAGCAAAGATAAGCATATGGGACTACATGAAACTATAAAGCTTCTTCACCTCAAAAGAAAAAATGACCAATCTGCAAAGACAGTCCACAGAATGGAAAAGGATATTCACCCAAAACCCATATGATAAGGGAGTTAATATCCAGTATATATCAGGCACTGGTAGAACTTTACAAGAAGAAAACAGCCATCAAAAAATGGGAAGAAATGAACAGAAACTTAGATAAGAAATTTAAATGGCCAAAAGACATATGAAAAAATGCTCATCATCACTAATCATCAGAGAGATGCAAATCAAAACAACAATGAGATATCATATCACACCACAGAGACTGGCACATATCCAAAAGGTCAAGAACAACAAGTGCTGGTGTGGATGGGGGAGAAAAGGGGGACTCTCATCCATTGTTGATGGGAATATCGACTGGTATAGCCTTTTTGGAAAACAATATGGACACTCCTCCAAAGAATAGAAATTGAGCTCCCATGTGATCCAGCCATACCACTCCTGGGAATATACCCTGGGAAGCCAAAACACACAACAGAAACACCATCCGCACTTGTATTTTCATAGCAGCACTATTCACAATAGCCAGAATCTGGAAACAACCAGAGTGCCCAAGAACTGATGTCTGGATTAAGAAACTTTGGCACATCTAAACAAGAGAATACTATGCAGTTGTTAGGAAAAATGAAGTTATAAAATTTGCCTATAAATGGATGGACATGGAGAGGGTCATCTTGAGTGAAATTATTTAAAAAAGAGAAAGACAGATAAAGAACGACTGCATTTATTTGCATGACATATATATGTAAATATATAAATATATATGCATATTATGATACCAATATCCAAGTTCAGGCAAAATATAGATCAAGAGGTCTTGTCAAAGCAGAATACCACAAATGTGTGGGAGTCAGAGGTTAGGTAAGACAGAGAAGGGAACAGTATGCTAATAACCGTTGAAAGGGATAATACCACCCTAGAACTGAACATTGAATACAAAAAGATACACATGATAACCTCTAAATGTATGTATTGCAATCCACAATGTGTAAGAGAAGGAAGAGAAAGGAGAGAGAGAGAGAGAGAGAGAGAAAAGAGATAAAGAACCTGTCATAGAGGCAGGATGGGGGGAGAGGGAGGGAATCGGGAACATGGGAGAGAATTTGGGACATGGGTAGTGGGAAATGGGAACTGATGAGGAATGGGTGCTGAAACAGTGTATGACTGAAATCCAAATATGAAAATTTTTGTAATTGTATATGTCATGGTGGTATAATAAAAAAATAAAAAAGAAATATAAAAAAATTAAAAAAGTAAATTGTTGCCAGAAATTAATGGACTATGCCATTTTGGAAACCAACTTTAAAATAATTGTTAAGATGTAATAAAATCTTTAACCTAGAACCTCCTTTGTCCTTCTTGGAAACCTTCTTAAAAAATTTTAAGGGCTGGACAGAAATTGGAACTAAATCATATAACTTTACAGTAAATAAGATTTTCACATTTATATTTATAAGTAAAATTAAATTTCAAACTAAATGTAAGTAGATCAATGTTTGAAAAAAAGTTGGCTTCCAATATTTTTCCCGCTAATGCAACATAGTAATTACAGAAACACAAAATACCTCTTCTTTTGGGGGAGTAGGAGGAAACACCCAGTGGTGCTTAGGGCTACTTTTGGCTCTGGGATCGTGGATCACTCCTGGAGGTGCTCAGTGGAGATCAAAAGGGCAGTTTGTGCAGGACAAGAACCCCATCATGCATTCTGATCTGCCATATAGATCCAAAATATTTCTTCTTAAATGTTGAGGATAGTTACCTTAGATAGGAAAAATATCTATTTTGTAATGACAATCCATCTGATTATAACAGCAAAGTCTTTGATCGTTTTTTCCTAATGTTTTCTTTATACTTAGGCCTAACCCGCCAAAACAGATAACCTGAACCTGGATAAGTTGAGGTTTAGTCTTCTCGTTGGTCAGATGATGAAACCAATGCCTAAGAAGGTCTGATATAAATGCTCCTGAGTCCAGAGCTCAGCAGCACAGAAATAGATGTAGAAGCCACTCCCTAGCTCAGTGCTTTCTCCAGCACTCAGTAATCTTGTTCCCTATTATTCTTCAAGGTCCCTTTCCAACTTGGCAGAATTCTTTGAGAACCATACCAGCATGGAAGGAGGCACTAGGAGTCAAGGGGGTGAATGAAATAATCTTGACCTCTGATCCGGATGTATTTTCTTAAGATAGAAGAGATTTGCCACCTCATTTGGAAAATTGCACCACAAACATTGGGTTTCAGGACTCCCAGTGACATTTGCAAGTCATACACTATGTATATCTTCACAAATTTACTTGATACCAAATCCCCCACCTTCTTCCTTTCCTTCTGTTTATGTTATTGCAGTAACAATATACCATACCTATCTGTTGGATGACAGGCTTAGCTAGCTTGGGAGCTTTGCTGTTTTATCCTCTCATAGCTTAATCTACTTACATGTTCTTAAACCAAGGTTTATTCTAATGAGATCTCTATTCTCTGTAAACACTGATAGAGGGTGTGGCAGTTACAGAAATCACCTTGACTCTGAGTGAGTATCTTCTGACTTATTATTATTATACATCTACGGAGACTTCTATGTTATCTAGATTGGACACAGCTCCTCTTTATACCTACTGCACCCAGCGTGGGACAGTTAGAATTTACCAGGAGACTGCCATTCTGGCTATGCTGAGACTATCGCTTAGACTATAGGAAGGATCATACTAGTTTTCCCTCAAGCAGGTGAGTGTAACCCTTTCAGAGTACAGAGAACAAGATACTCAGAATCACCCTGGTGCAGATAATAAATAAGGACGTTATGGGTACCATTTAGATTATATGAAGCCTATGAAATTATGATTTATTACTTTATACCAGCTCTCTCCAGTGTTTTACATAAGAGATAATCTCAGAAGAAGGGATTATTCTTGGCATATCACTTGTATCACTTGTCTTCCGTTGTTCATCGATTTGCTCAAGCAGTCACCAGTAACATCTCCGGACATCCTGCCACATGCTAGTGTAGCCAAAGGGCATCTGCTCACTCCAGGAACATAAAGAGCCTCAAACCATTCCATCAGGTCATGGGAATGAGGTCTATAATTGTTAATGGTATTTGGCATATCAAATACAACACTGGCAGCTTGCCAGGCTCTGCCGTGCGGGTAGGATACTCTAGTAGTTGCCTTTCATCTTGTGCATTTATTGATGAACTATGCAGCCACAAAGCAGCCGCACGAGCTGGGCTTTTAATCAGCTCTTCTGGGTGGAGCTCTGACGAGTGGGGAATCCAGATGTGCAAAATGGCAGCCCTCATGGTGTGGGGGTTCTTCTGGCTTCTTGTGAGGCTCTGCTGGGGTGGCAGACCAGGGCTAGAACCCACCATCCCACCGGGTGCCTCATGATCAGCTGGGCACAGGGAGAGCCGGTAGTAGCTCTGCCCCTTCACTGTAATCCTTGGTGTAATCCTTTGTTTATACTGTAATCGGGTGTGGCACTACCCTTCTACAAGCTGTTTAGGGTTCTTTGTTGATAGGACCCTCCCTGTCAACAGTTAGGATTACTTTGGTGTATAAGGGGACTGACTTGAGACATCCCCTTCTTTTGGGTAGGACTCCTCTCGGATGAGATCCTCTCTCTTTGGTGGGAGACTTGGAGCCTCTTGTATGGTCTAAGTCTGACCAGAGCTAGAGTTCTTTCACTATATTGGATTGCGGTGGTAGAGCTTTTGTACTATTAAAAGCCTATTTGGAACTGCATGGACTCGTGAGCTTTCATCCATTTCCCAGCAGCCTTGGAGGTAGAAGAGAACTTCTGTCCTGATACTGCTGGAGACTCCAGTGGCCCCTGACACCTTGTGATCTCCAATATTAACGTGGTGTTAGCTGTGCCCCCTTTAATTGTTTTTACATGTGTATTCACTAGGATCGCAGCCCTTTAGCTTGGTGCTGTGCTTGCCAGAGGTCACAGTCGTACTAGTGAGAGTGATACTTCCTAGCCATGAACACCTGCATATTTTTTGCAGTCTTGGTGTGCACTGGAGTTTGCATCTTTCAGTTGAGGTGCCTGCACATACCTGGTTGCAGAACAGGTAGAAATGGCATGATGACAGGGAGGGAAACTAGCAGAGCTGTCAGGATACTCCTGGCACATGCAGTGGCACCAGGCATCTAACTGTGCCCTCAGGCTCCAAGGCAGGGGGTCCAGAGCCGCTGATGGATGCTCCAGATTGCCCTGCTTCATTCTCTTACCAAAAAAACCTTCTAATTTTATCGAATGCTCATCCCCCACCCCAAAGTTTATTACTTTTCTGAGAATCCATATTTTTCTCACATCTAGCAAGTGTTTACTCTTCTTACAGGAGTAATGAAAAAGCTGAATCAAAATATTTAAACTCACTTCCACCCTTGATAAAGGAACAGACCCAGTTGACATGTGTTAGTCACTTTACATAAGGAATATTATTAGTGAAGCTTTGTCAGAAATTCATGGCCTATAAAGCTGAGATCTTTTCGTTTTGCTGCCAGAGTTTAAAATATTAGCCTTGGTTATTGGATTGTGTGCCTTCTTTACCCAGAATCTGCCAAAAGACATTGGATCTCATGTTGCTAAGCCAGACTCTCTCCTAGAGAAACAAAGCAGGTGGGAAGCATAGCTCTGCATGCCAAAGACATGATGCTTCTATTTTCAATTACATAGTAGAGATGTGAGGGTAACAGATAAATCATCCAAGCTCAGAAGCTCCCTCTAATCCCATCACCAAGTCTGAACTCATCATTCCAAACAGTGCTACTGGGTAGAGGTAGGGAGAAGGGACTACCACTCCCGCCCAGCTAACCTTGCAGTTATTTCTCTTCCCTTTGATTTCATTTCCTCATCTATAAAATTGGTTCTTTGAGGAGGTTATAAAACAGTGTGTAAAATGGTTGGCCTATAATATCTGGCATATTGAAGCACTTTTAAAGTAACGGACTCCATATAAATAAGTTATGTGTTCAACACTTTCAGTAAGCATCGTGGGACCCTAATAAGAAGAGACAAAAAATTTTACATGAAAGTAGAGACTTAAAGATAGTCACATTCTGGGTTTGGGGGGAACATCAGAAGGATGGGATAAACTAGAGTGATTCCCGGGAGGTGCTCTCAGAAGTTGTTGTTCGTTTATTAATTTATGTGGATAAGATTTCGGAAAGGAGAGGAGTCACAGAACTATATTTTCCTTCATAAATTTCAAGAAAGTCTTCAGAGCTGAGGTATCTCAACAAATGATTGTCAAAGGAAATTTAAATAGCCTGGATGGAGCTGGAGAGATAGTACAGTGGGTAAAGCACTCACCTTACATGCCCACCCAGGTTCAACTCCCAGAATTCCACATGGTCCCCTGACCATTGCCAGGAGTAATTCCTGAGTGCAGACTCAGGGATAAGCCTTGAGCATTGCAGGGTATGCTCCCTGTCCCCCACAAAAGAACAGTCCAGGAGATGTAAAACACAGATCACTAGTTTCCCCTCCCAGAGCTTGAGATCAGGTCATTAAGATGGAGTCCAGGAATTCTAGCAAGTTCCCAGAGATACTGCTGTGCTGATTCTAGAGAACACGGTTTGATAACCCAAATTAGTATTGAATTGCTATTGAATAGAGTGTGCTTAGCATAGGGTATTCTCACAGGCCTTTTCAAACCTTCCCATCGCTTCTTTCCATGTTCTCTGGCCTTTATAAATTAAGCCAACAAGCAGTTTTTCAAGTGAAATTGTCTTTGAGAAGGTAGTAAGGAAGACAGATGTGATTGATCTCCTTTTATTTGGGGGTCTGAAGGAAAAATGAGTCTGGTGTGTTGCTATAGATTTTGACATGTGGCCAGAGTTTGGCTTAGAAAATGAGAGCTGCATCCCTGCTACAGGGAGACAGTGGAAGCTACAATTAACATTCAGACAGACCCACTCACACTCCACCAGCAGCCCAGATTCTTGTGCCCCCGGGAATATTGATCTGAAGAATCAATTTTGCTTATAAATTAAAGGGGTAAAAGATCTAATCATTAAAGCATATAAGACTTGGTTTAAGTGCAAAACAATTATGCGATGTGAAAAGATTATGATAGTTTGAAGATCAATCATTTGGAAATTTTTCATTTAGACTGTGGAACTATTAACCAAGAGAAGAGATGACACATGTAAAGGAATTATATGTAAACTTTCCAAATGTGGGCTGCACATTCAAAGCAATGTAAAAAACATGATAGCATGTGGATTCTTTCTAACATGTCCATGACAAAAAAGCCCATTGGTGAAAGAGCCAGCGCCCTAGGGAGAGCAGAACCTCACACCACAGAAAGAACTTTCTGATGTTTCAGACGCCCCCACGATATGTAGCTCTTTCCCCAGTTTCTTGCCTAATTTTTCTACTTCATCCTGGGTTTCCCTTATTCGTGTTGGCTGTTTTCTGCAAAGCTCTTTATATGCAGAGCAATGGGCACGGGTTTTAAGATGAGAACACCATATGTCTATCTAGACCAGCAATGCCACAATTGAAGCCCCTGCTTCTAAAGGCTTGGAGACTCTAGAGCTATCTTTTCTACCCTCTTCTGCACCTCTTTGCGGAACCAAAAACTAAAAGCAAAGCAATTCTACTGACCATTAGCATTATTTGTTTGCTGGAGTTGCCATAACAAAATACTGCACCCTCTGTAGTTAATTTCATCATCTTTTTGAAGTGTATGTCTAACTACAGGTATGTTCTGAATCACTGGGGATTAGAACTTCAATTTATAAATAAGAGTGGAGAATAATTCAATGTATAAGGAAGGAGGATAATTTAATCTATAAGGAAGAGCAGTAATGAAGACCATTCCTTCTTAAATGTTTTGGGGGTATTTTCCCCAGTTGGAGCCCAAAGACAATTTAAAGGTCTGGGTCTAGGGAAACAAGTTCCCTATATTCTTTATTTTCCCTCTTTCACATAATTCAGTTCTGTTCCTATCACAATAGTAAAATTTATCTGACAAAGATGATACAGGGCCAGACAGACAGCACAGTAGGGAGTATACTTGCCTTGCATGTAGCTGACCAGAGTTGGATCCTAGCATAGTGTCTACCAAGCACTGCCAGGAATGATTCCTAAGCACAAAGCAAGCAATAGTCCCTGAACAGTGTCCTCCAAATAAAAAATAAATAAGTATTATATAAAGTCAGCCTCCAATTAAAGTGAATATAGAAAAAGAATCAATGTTGGTTACAGGTGTGTGCATTTGCAAGTATTTAGAGAAAAAAAAATCTCCTTACCAGACTACCTAAATGAGACCCCTAACTTTATGAAAAGGAAAATATGCCCATATGGATTATCTCTGTGCCCCGAGAAAGCCCTAAACAATGTAAACCTGATCACTTAAGATCAGACATTTTCTGCTCTCCTCCATTCCACAAAGCTCCCTTCTATAGGACACCTGGATTACTTGTTCAAGGGAGAAAGTCCACGAGGCCCTGTCTTAGAGACAGTCCTCAGAGACAATACAGGAAGAACTGTGCAGCGAGAACTTGAGTACAGGTGTTACTAAGGAGACTTTCCATCACTCCTCCAACAAAAAATGTCAACAGGCCAGAGCTGTAGGAAAGTGATTGAAATCCCTATGTCAGCAGCCATTCCTGAGTTCAGATATCTGAATGACAGATACAAATTGTGAAGCATCAAAAAAATATTTTTTAAATCAGTGGCTCACAAAGATTCCAGTTAGAACTCAGTTAAATTTTCATCTATGGGTCTTGGCCTCTGCCTACTAATTAGCTTTATCTGGTAAAGGGGATGGGGTGGAAAGCATTGTTTTAATCTGAAATGCCTGGAAATTTGAGGCAGGGAAGTTATTTTTAACCTAAAGCCTCAGATAATTGCTCAATTGTCCAATTATGCCAATCTGTTTTATAAGCCTTTAAAGCCCCAGACCTCAGCAATAAATAGGAAGCCCATTAGTGATGGCTGGGTCACTCAGTCTTTGTACTTCTATGGTAGCGCCAACCTGATCCTCTTCTGTGAATTAGCAGCCCTTTTCTTCAGGACCGACACTGTAGAAAATGGCTCTGCAGCCAAGAGTTGGAAGACAATGGCCACGAAATTGCTGGCAGCAATAATCCCCAGCTCCGGAGCACAGCAGACATAGTAACAGGCCTATAGTAACAGGTCACAGACAAACCAGAAGCAGGTTTCCTACAGAAATGGCTCCACAGAAGACAAAATGAGTCTTCAGCAAGCTTCTGGTCAGATCTAGCAAAATGTTCTAAGGATCTTTTCAAGATGCCAGCTAGCACAGGAATATATACAATTGGTGACTCTGAATTCCTTTGGAATGATTTAGATGTGTGATTTAGCATAGGGTTGTACTCCTCCCCAACAACTAACAAAGCTTCACCTTTAGTCAAGTCCTTTATTCTTCTATATTAATTCATTCCATTCACCCTGTAGTATTGACTGAATACTAGACCAAATGCCAGATATACTTCTAGTTAGTTGGACACAGCACCAATACTTAACTTGAAACATTCACTTTTAATATGCCTTAAAGTTTCTGTCATGTTGAAAGCTTCATAATGAAGATGATAGATATAGATACAGATATTATCTATAATATCAGGTATAATATATTATATATTATATATACACATTTTTAATGTTGTTATTTAGATAACATGTTTATAGTGGCACTAACTCTCACAGTCTTGATGTACAGACAACATACCTCACCATTACTAACATGCCAATTTCCACCCCGATGGTGTCCTCACATACATCTCATTATACACCTCTTCATTCCCACTTACAGTTTGATGATTTCAGCTTTGCAATCCAAGGTCAAGGGTTTGTCATTGTCCGTTACTGTATATTCCCTTGTTTTACTAAATGCCACAGTGAGTATAATCATTCTGCATTTGTCCTTCTTCCTTTGACATATTGCTTAACAGAATACCTGAAGGATATGACTGCAGTTTATACATAGAACTATTTATTAAGCCAGACAGATCTTTGACATTGTTTGGTATTAGAAAGATAAACTCAATACTGGAGAGTAACATGTAAACCAATGAAAATGAATTTTTATATGACCCACCATAGTATATGCAACCCCCGAAATTAGGTAAACAAATCTAAAGACCGTTATCGGGAGATCTTAGGAGTCACAGTCCAACAAAAGATTCAAGTAGAAGTCATGATACAGAGTTACTAGCTAAGTCAAGTAGGTAAGATATAAAGCAAAGACTGGACTGCTTCTGAGACAGAAAGTTATCTAGAAAATTGTTATTAATTCACAACAGTTACCACTGAACACCCAGAGTTACTGTAGACTAAATGATGGTAAATGACACTCTAGTTCCCCACTCTACACAACCAGACTCTGGACTCAACACCAAAATATTTCTTGTCCTTCATTATTTCCTTGATAATCATATAATGCTAAGATTTGATGACACCAGATGATAGGCCCTTGCTCACAGTCTTAGCTAGAAAAGATAAACGTATCAAAATGATAGTTCAGGTCATAAGATAGTGTTAGAGGAGGATTATGAAGCACATGATAATTCTTTTGAGGACTGACTCCTGAAAGTCAAATAAAAGCAGGAGATGTGAAAAAGGGCATTTGAGGCAAAATGACCAGATATTAAGTCACTTAGCATTAAATGGTCTGTTGAGTTCTACACCAGAGTGTTTTGGTTAGGCTGAAGAAAACACTCAATGTCTGGGCATGCTCAGAAATAAAGTTCAGAACAGTCTGGGCTAACATGAACAATCTGGTGACTGAGATAAGGTGTTTGATTTTTAGCACTAACCATGCAGGGAGTCATCAAAGGACTTTGAATGAAGATCCAATTCGATTTACATTTTTAGAAAGTTCCTCAGGCTGGATTGTGAGAAGTGACTATAGTGAGGCCAGAATGGAAGCAGGGAGTCCAGCAGGAAGTGCTGTCCTCCAGATGGAAACTGAGCCAAGAGGCGGAATGGAGTGGAGCAGAAAAAGAACGGGAGTACCTGGAAATATGCCTAGTGATTGCCTGCAGGCATGAGGTCACAATCTCTACTCCTGATGCTTCCACACAGGCACATACATGCACACAATCAAGTGTGTAGTCTTTGGTGCACCACATTCACGCGCGTGAGCACTGCAACGGAAGCATAACCTAGGCATGTGACCCCTGAGAACACAGAACCTAGCTTCACAGAGTGCATAAGTACCACAACCTGATCTCTGAGCAACATTAGCAAGGGTGCACCCCTCAGAGCAACAACATAGGGAAGGGAAAGGGAAAAACATATAAAGATGGGAAATAGATTAAAAAGCAGGGACAATTCTCAGAATCGGTATCATATTGAAGAGATGAGAAGCAAAATGCAAACAATTCTAGTAATTCCAGCTTGACCTCTGGAAGGATGCTTATTCACATCTATGAGCCTAGTAAAACTGGATTGAATAGAACGGAATCAAGTTTAGCTATGGTAACTTCAATAAATTTGTGAGACAATCAGAAAGAATGTCAAATAAATGTATAGGCCACAATCTCAGCAAAAATGATATAGGTAAATGGAACTATGATATAGAGTGCAATCAATGAGAGGCGCTTGGGTAGAAACGTTATGAGACTGTATAGGGAATGCAGGAGGCAGATAGGAGAGAGCACACTTGGAGATAAGATGGGGGTTAGAAGGCAAACCGCAGAACTCAGGACAGAGTAGATGAGGTCAAGTGGATTTCCCTGCAATTCTTCCTTTATTATACCAAGTGACACAGAGTCCTTTCTGAATTGCTCTGGTGGTGACTGTATTTCATAAGAATAGCTCATTATTATTCACCCAAGAGCTTATGTATGAAAATGTCATTTCTGCCCGATGTAACATCTAATGCTTCCTCTAGCTGCTTCCTATACCTGGCCCAGTTAGTGATGTGGGGAAAAAAAACGTAATTCAGTTTCTTGAATCCTGGAAGCTTATTTCAATTCCCATCCAACAAGATTTGCAACCTTAGGGCTAGGTAGTACAGCGGGAAGGGCTCTTACCTTGAATGAAACCAACCCTTGTTAGATCCCTGGCATTTATTCTATATGGTTCCTGAGCACCTCCAGGAGTAGTTCATGACTGCTGAGCCAGGAGTAACCCCTGAGCACCACTAGGTATAGCCTCTGTCCTTCTTCTCCCCTGTAAAAAAGAACAACAACAAAAGATTTGCAACCTTATGGAAAACCATAAAAGTCCAGCTCTCCGTAGAACCTATTCTAAGAGTTAGACATCAAACAAAACATTTTCTGGGCCTCTTATTAAATCATTATGACAAATCTGTCTAATAAGATATATTTTTCCTCTACAGAAATTAGTAAAGTGAAGCCCAAACATGCTAAACATTTTTTCTCAAGTTAGTCACAAAGACCTGTTTAAACCAAAATTTGTTTTCCATCCAAAGCCTGTTTATTTCATTGTTTGGTCATTCTTCTTGGGGGGAAATCATGGCACCACTTCTAACCTGATCCATTCATCTGTAAAATAGAGATAAGAATGCCTGCTTTGTCTTTTTTGAAAGGGTTATAAAGGTTATATCGAATATGAAGGAGTGGTAAAATTTTCCTGTAAAATTTTCAGTGTGTTCTTTACTGAAGCCACAGAAGAGCTTGCAGGTACCAAATAGAGCAGATACAATTCAGCCTTATGGGATGTCTACAAGATGGTAGACATCCCATAAGGCTGAATTCTGTGTACTTGTGGAGAGCAGAGTTTCCTATTAAGTGAATGCATAAATAAACCTTTGTTGTGTTGAGCCATTAAAATATGGACATGATTTATTATTGTATCATCCATCTTGCTTATCCCAACTGACATCAATGCTATAAATTTATGGAACACTCTTAGAGTACCTATCAACATTCAATATGTGGTGAGGAAGATAGGAAGGCAGTTTAATAATAAAGTACGGAATGTGGAGCAAGAAAATTAGGGCTCCCATCCAGGTCCTGCCATAACTTAGCTTTATGACCTGGGCAAATAATTTAATCCCTTTGTGTCTCAGCTTTCTTATCTGTCAAATGGGAATGACAACATTGCTTCACAGAGGCAATTCACAGAGGAGAAATGTTAACACCAGTATAGCAACTAGAATGAGCTATAGAGAAAAACTCAAAAATAATGGGTCTGGATAGGTCTACATTGGATTTACTTCAATTCCACTTGACACAGTTCAACCAAAAACAACCTACAAAATGTCTCTCATGCATAATCTTCCAACGAAAGTCACAGAGGACTCTATGTCTCTACAGGAAAAGGAGTGGCAGTTCAGAGGAGAAAGGGGAAAGTGCCACCAACCATGCAGTGTTGCAAATGAAAAGTATTTCTCTATATCAAAACAAACGACAGTAAAACAATGTGAACAGTAAACAGTAAATCTGATCCATTATTCTACAACCCTGAGCCAAAAAAGAAAGAAAAGAAAACCAGTTCTTAAAGGAGGTGTAAAAGAAGAAATGAAGGGAAGGTTTAGAAGGAGGAAGGCAAGGGGTGGGTGGGGGTAGTGAGTCAATCTCCCACATAGAGGGAGATTCTATGTGGCAAACAAAAACCATAATATTTATCCATTGACCTTTTACAGAAGTTTTCTCATCCTTCAGTATTGTGAACATTCTAATCCCAACTTTCCAGGTCAGTTCATGCCGTTCATTACTGAGGAGATCTCAGTTGGAACTCTTAGCACCTCACCATTACATGATCATCTGCTCTTCCCAGCATAATCAACAATCTAATAAAATGATCAAATATAAAAAGAAAAAGCTTTATAAGGAGTTGCTGAATCAAAGGATAAAACAAAAGAGAAGCACTACTATCTTATGATTTGGAAGGAGAAAAATTGAATGTTTTTTACCAAACTTATTATAGATAAAGACTGGATCTTATTTTAGTACTAATTAGTTAATCCATCTCCTTCTTCCCATCTGTTTATCAACTCAGGCTTCCCTGAAGGCAAGTATCTAAATTAGTAGACCCTACAGAGAGTCCTGCCTCCATTTTTCTAATTCTTTTCAAAACACTCTTTATTTATCTGGGGGTATAAACTATTAGACTTAATGTCCTTTATTTCCCCAAGAAATGCAGCTCCTTTTCTTTCACCAGGAATAGACGAGAGTGTCAAAAGCAGGACAAGGAACAGTTTTCCAATAATGTCTGGTTGACAGTAATGACAAGAGCGAGAACTAACAGAAGCTCCCCCTTCTTTCCTTGACATCTTGACATTAAGTAAGAAACATAATGAATGACAACCTTATTAAAAATAAATAGCAAGTCATCAAGACTTTAACAAAGGCAATAATTAAGCTACATTGACCCTTGGGTCAAATTTTGCCTGACAGCTAATGGCCCTCAGAAAGCCAGAAGACACAAGCCCTAAGTTATTAAGCTACACAACTGGGACCACCCCACCCACATTTCTTTCACATCAAGAAAATATGCTTAAATGGCCCTTGCCCTCATCCCAACTATTCTCTCCTGTTCATACCCTAACCTCTGCTAGAAAAGACTTGTTCTCTTAACTCTGGTGAACGTTTGTTTCCATATTAAGATTCAACTAAGATTAGTGAGAATCTGAATGATAGCTCCATGAGAAACCATAATGTTTGTTGTTGACTGACAATTTTAAAAACTAGAGCAACCTACAAAGAATGAAATCCCAAATTATCTATCTAGCAACACTTTGAATCTTTTAAACTCATTGAGTATGCACATTTTGACTTGTCCTATATTCAATTGTATCTTTTCTTCTTATATACTTTTCAAGATTCATTATTTTAAGAAAAATCAATTCCTCTATACAGCCTTCCCTAACAATTTCAGAAGAAAGATCTTCATTTTCCTCTGAGCCCGTAATATTTTTTGGCTCATATAAGTCATATACAATTATATCCCAAAACACCTTTTAGGTTTCAGCCCTTATTTAACTTATATTATTTATTTTTAGTGTTTTGTTTCTTTCCTCTCAACAGAAACTTCTGAAGTCATGTCTCCATATTCCCTGCAGTCACACAGGATGCCTCACACATCAAGGTGCTCAGCCTTGATTGCTTAGTGAAATCATAAGCTAGGAATACCTTGTGTGCCTAGTTGGGCTTTCAAAAAGCATTTTACATAGAATTCCCCAATGTGTTGAAGCTAAAAATAGCCTGAAGAATTTCTAAAGATCCCTTCAGGAGGATATACCCAATACTAATTAAACCTGATATTGGTTGTGGGAAACAGAGCTAGGTTTTTGTTTTAAGATTCTAGGTTATTTAAATGTGAAACAAAATTTGGGGGGCAAGAATAGTAAGCTCTATAATGTCACTCTCCATTTAACTGAACTCCAGTCTTGAATTTGATGAAGATACTCAACTAAGTGCTCACTATTGCATTAGATACGTGGTGCACAGAAGCAGAGAAAGAGAATCTAGCCCAGCAGACTGAGAACAGGCAGCCTTGTAGGTGTAACCCATACATACCCTGTCTTTCCCCAGAGTTACTTCAATGTGCTAATGCAAGAGATGCCAATTTCAAGATGGGCATATGTACATCTTTATCTTTTACTGACAGCTTTATGAACATGATAACGATCTTCCCTTTTTATTAAAACACTCTTGGTCAAGTAAGGCTCTGATTATTTTTTCAATGCCCTCAAAGAACACACTGAGAACATTTGAAAAATGATAAAGATGAACATTGCAATGGTGGATAAATGGTGATTATTTTTTCAAAAGCAAAATACAAAAACACTGTCCATGGAAATGTCTCAATGAATCTAAGTCAAAAAGGGAAAAGACCTAGGCCTTGTGAATTTCTTTTTAAGTTCCCCTTATGAAAAAGAGTGACAATCTCTGGGTTTACATTCAACCTTGGGTTAAAGCAATCACTATCATTTTATTAGCCATACTTACTGCCGGTAAGGCTAAATGAATTAATGGTGAGTGTTGAATTGGAAGGTGGAATAGTTTGTACCTTATTGGTGCTAGGATGCAAGCATCCTAATTGGAAGTCTGCTCTACAATGAATCTAATTGAAAAGACCAAAAAAAATGCTAAATTTTATTAGACAGAATGAACCTATTTTTCTAATCTTGATCCCTTAATAATCCCTCACAATTCTTTGATCAATTCACCCTCCTCCGGCTCGTTTTTATACTCCTGATAATTTTTACTGCAACATTCTTGAAGCCCATTTAGATGCTCTCTGCTCCAGAAGGGAGGCTCTGAGAACCGGAGGAAGAATCTGGTGCCAGATCATTTTGCTAATGGAAGATAATTATTGTGATTATCTCATCCTTGCTTAAAAGCTCTAATGGTGGCAAAGCAGCCTCTCTGACAGGGTGAAGTTTCAACCAAAATATGTTGACTCTCTTTGTGTAAAAACTTGTCATATCCCTCAGAGTGAGGAAAAACTAAATTCTTAGGGAAAGACTCTCCCCTATTTAGAAGACTACAGAGAGTTCCAAGAAGACGTGCCTGAACCATCATGGGTTTCCCTGATACCCCAAAATAAAACATTTATATTTGATGCAAATTAGTAGGTTTTGAGGAGGAATCTCGATGTTCGAACTTCCGCCCATAAACTGGATGTGGCTCTGCAGAAAAGCACACAATCTACTTGCACAAAGCTTGGGTTCAATCCCTGACATTGCAATATTTCTCCAAAACAAACTAATAGTAAGTGTTCCCACTCCGTCCAAAAAACCTGCAAAAATGACTCCAATTATGAACTCTACTTTTTGGTGGTGGGGAAACTTGTATTCTTCTTGTCTCCCAGCTCTGCCTGACTTCCAGATCTGTATGACAGTGATCAAGTCTTGAAATCTCAATGCCTTTCATTTTCTCCCAGAATGATAAGAGGCATTGGGAAGGAGGGAAATATGGCATAAAGGCTATAACTATTATTGAGAAAACAGGATTAAGTAAATGTATAGTGATTTTTCATAACTGATAAATTTTACATGCATTTTATAAAATTAAGAGATGCTATTACTTACTAGTACTTATTCAGGAGTAAATGCTCTGGTATCTACTTATCTAGTCGGGGTAAATATTTCTACCCAGGTAGAAAAATATCTACCCCGGTAGGTAAATATTCCTACCTATAAAGAAATGCATATATAATTTCTGGGAGCTGCAGTTTTATCATCTTTAAAATGGGAATTCATTATTCCTACCATGGGTGAAGTAGAAATTCTTGTGAAGGTAGCATATGACTAATAACAAAATTAAATACAATTGTCCAAACTTTTCAAAAAACAATTCCTTATCTGCCAGTTTCACGTTATTGATATAAAGAAAGAATTTCAAATATTCATTTTACACTGGAAGCATAAAAGTACAACAACGTTCATTTTGTACAGTATATGTGATACAAGGTAGAAAAATCATAGACTATAAATGAGTAGGACTAAGTTTATCCCCAAATAAACCTTTATGAAGCTGAAATAATTGAATTTGTGTTGACTTGGAAACATTAACTGAGCAGAATTTCAATGCATGTTAGAATATGAAGAGTATAAAAGTCCAAAGTATGTGCATTAATTAATATAACAGCAATGATTTTGAAATCAGTGAGAATGAAACAATCACTAAATGAGTGATGTGGAAAACACATATTCATAGATCATGAGGTGATGGTATTGTAATCTCTTTCCTTAGATGAAAACATCTAAATGATTTTCAAATAAACAGAGAAACAAACATATAAAGAATAATATTGAAATATGAAAGCTTGATTTGTTTTCTATAGTTTTAGTGAGAGGAGTCCTTTTTATGATTTAAACATATGTCATAAAAATTTTAATGCACTAGAGAAAATGCATGAGACAGATAACAAAGTTAAGAAATATTTCTAACACACATGACCAGTAAAAAGCTTTTATAAGTCAGGAAAAGAGATGAACCCAGTGGAAATCAAACAAAATATGCCAAAAGGTGCTTAACACACACAAAGAGAAAGATAACTAGCCAATAAATGTATCAAATATAGTGGGACAGATTTAAAGTTTAGTGATATCTAATCTTGACTTGATTATGAAGCATAAAACAGAGAACGCAGGATTGTTAGGCAATATTTCTTGCATGTTAGCAGAAACGTAATCGTGTAATCTTTTGAAAAATATTCTGACTTTATTTATCACCATTAAAATGTGTATATTTTAGAGTATAGCCATTACCTCTTACATTATTGGGAAGGCCGTATAATAAAGTAAGTTCATTCTCATGCCTTGGTCTAAGAATGGATAGAGGGAGTTAGGGCCATTTTACTTTTGTTTCTTTTACTTATTTATTTTATTTACTTATTTATCTATTTATTTATTTATTTATTTATTTTGCTTTTTGGGTCACACCCAATAATTCTCAGGGGTTACTCCTGGCTCTGCATTCAGGAACTATTCCTGGCGGTTCTCATATGGGATGCTGGGAATCGAACCGGGTCAGTCATGTGCAAGGCAAGCACCCTACCCCTGTGCTGTCACTCCGGCCCACTTTTGCTTCTTTTAGTACTTTGTATCAATTTTTTTCTTTTTTGTGTGCTTTTATCATGCACACATATGACTGCTCTATTTTTAAAATTAAAGGAAATAAGACAAAAGCACCTACTTTGAAGATATATTATGAAGATTAATAATAGCATACAAAATGTCCAGAATATTGCTTGGCACAGTAATGTCCCAAAGAGGATGGATTTTTATTAATTCATATTTTATATTGTGGGGGAAAATTCTAGCTCTTTTCTCCCACTTTTTCTTTGTTCAATCTTAGTGACCATAGAGCAAAATTATAAAATGTTATTTCTATTGCTTAACCATTTAACCCCATAAAATATAGGTTAGTAAAATTACTTAGTAAAGACTGCATATGCTAAAAGAATATTAGTTCTGGTTCAACTTTACTCTTTAAGTAGAACAAAGCAATGAACACAACTGGCCTCCACTTAGCAACAAATAGTTTGGATTCCATTCCATCAATCTTTTTTAAAAAATTTGTAGCTTTTTTAAAAAATGTAATATTTTAAAAAATTTAAAATTTTAAAAATTTTTTTTAATTTTTAAAATTTTTAAAAAATTAAAATAAATTTAATTTTTAATTTTTTTTAATTTTTAAAATTTAAAAAAATTGTAGTGATTTTTTTAAAAATTGTAGCTAGCTGACATGGTATAATTGCATCAATGTTTATGCTTTTGGTGTGAAATATTAATATACCACCCCATGAAAATGCTAAAGACCTCCTACCACTGCCCCTAATTTTTTTAATTTACTTCTATTTTTAAGAGCTTATTATCTTTATCATGTCACCGATATTATTATTATTATCATGTACTTGCAGTGCTGCTTCGCCATGCCCTCTTCCAGAGTACCAAGATCCCATCAACATTAGCTTAAGGTTCCTTCACCTCATCGCTTAGCATCCTCAGGACACAGTTCTACTGACCAAGCCTCTGAGGTTGTTTCCACTGGGGACTGTCTTAATTCCTCGCTTTGCTTCTTTAAACTCCGCTTATGAGTGAGATCATTTTGTCATTTTTGGTTTTATTTTTTATTTAATATTTTATCATCCAACACAAATCCCACCACCAGTGTGTTCCCACCACCAAGGACACTCATTTCCCATCAACCCCTATCCCCATATCTGCTCCCTCAGCTGGCACCATTATACTGACAATAGCAGCCCATGTATGGCAATGGGGTTGATAAAGTCATGATTTTTTCCTGGTTTGCTATGAGCTAATATGGTCTATTTCTGTTCTTGCATTGATATCTGATTTTCTGGAATGTGGTTGGTTTCTACTAGTATAATGTAGCATATTATATTGCATATTATATTATGTAAATATACATACTATATTATGTGCCACCAAAACAGCCGGTAGCAGCTCTGCCCCCTGTGTCAGTTACTCTGGATGACTGCTGACATCCCCAGAGCAGTTAGTGGGCAGGTCCACCAGGCCTCCCAGAAGGGACAAAGGTTTGGGAAAGGAACCCCAGCTCCATCTCCATGAAAGCCCGGTGACTTTAGCTGCTGAGACCTGCATACCTCGGACTTGAAATCAGCTTCTCTCTAGGGTGGGGCTCTGTCATTTTGTCTTTTTTCTTTCTTACATTACTTAACATGACTTTCTTCAATTCCATTCAAGTTGTAAACTGCAAGATTTCATGTTTTCTCATAGGTTGTGAGTATTTCACTGTGCATATTCTCCATAATTTCTTTATCTATATTCTCTATGCTCACCACTATAACACTGTCTCATGTTCACTGATTTAAAGAAAGCCTTTGATTCTGTGGAGACTGAAGCGGACATCGAAGCCCTAGAAAACGGGGTGTTCAAACCCAATATCTCAAGATCCTTTTGTGAGCTCTATTGCAGATTCACCACCAGGATCTCACCATTCTCCAAGGAAGTGATCATTGATGTCAAAAGAAGGGTTCGGCAGTCTGATACCATTTCAACAAAACTGTTCAGTGCAACCCCAGAGAACATCATGCAACAATTAGAATGGGAAGGAATGGGGAGTGAAGATAGATGGTCGGGCAACTACACCACCTCCGCTTCGCTGATGACATCATTCTAATAACACCAAACATTAGCCAAGCAGCACAAATGCTGGCTGACTTTGACCAAGAATGTGGAAAGATAGGTCTACAGCTGAATCTCAACAAAACAATATCCATGAGAAATGAACTAGTTCCAGAGGCCCCATTCACTCTCAATGGAACAAACATCTCTGAATGCAGCAGTTATGTGTACCTAAGAGAAGTCAACAGGATGAACGACCTAAAACCTGAGCTGCGCAGGAGGAAGAGAGCAGCATGGAATGCCTTCAAAAGCATCGAAGAACTAGCTAAAAAGACAAAGAACCTCAGCTCTGGGCACACCTCTTTGACTTCACAGTTCTCCCTGCATTAACATATGCCTCAGAGACCTGGGCCCTACGAAAGCAGGATGAGAATGCTATTTGGGTCTCCCAGAGAGGAATCGGAAGAGCTATGCTTGGAATATCACGCCTCACTCAAGTGAGAGAAGGAATCCAGAGTTCTGACCTCCATCGCTGTTCCAGATCAGGGCTGCTGTCTCGTTTGCCAAGGCATCGAAAATCAGATGGGCTGGACATGTAATGTGATTTGGAGACAACCGCTGGACTAAAGCCATTACCGACTGAATCCCACGGGACGTCAAAAGATCACGTGGCCACCCACCTACAAGATGGTCAGTCTTCCTTGTCAAGACCCTGAATGAACAGGTTGAGGCTCTTCGTATTCCTGAAGCAACCAGATGCCATTGGGCTACACTGGCAAGTGATAGGGTCAAATGGAAATGTTACTGGCGCCTACTCAAGCAATAACGGGATGTCAAGTGATCAAGTGATATTTTCTATTATTTCTTTCTCCACTCATAGTTGATGGGCACCAGGATTGCCTCCAGGTCTTGGTTGTATAGACAAAGCTGCAATGACATAGGTGCGCATCATCCTCTCACACTAGTGCTTTCTTATCACTGGAGTAGAAGTCCCAGGTGTGGGATCACAGGGTCACATGGAAGCTCTATCCTTAAGGTTTAGTATCCTGACACCCAACCTCAAACACATGATCATTTAATCTTTGATAAAGGTGCAAAGAGTCCAAAATGGAGTAAGGAAAGCCTCTTCAACAAGTGGTGTTGGGAAAACTGGGCAACGACATGTAAAAAATGAACTTGGACCTGTGTCTAACACCATGCACAAAAATCAGATCAAAATGGATTAAAGATCTCAATATCAGACTTGAATCCATAAAGTACATTGAAGAAAATATAGGAAAACCCTCCACACAAACGACATTGAAGTTAAAGGCATCTTCAAAGGTGAAACATCACTAACAAAGCAACTAGAAGAAAAGATAAACATATGGGACTACATGAAACTAAAAAGCTTCTGCACCTCAAAAGAAACAGTGACTAAGATTCAAAAGCAGTCCACAGAATGGGAAAGAATATTCACCCAATACCCATCTGATAAGGGCTTAATATCCAGGATATATCAGGCACTGGTAGAACTTTACAAGAAGAAAACAAACAACCCCATCAAAAAAATGGGGAGAAGAAATGAACAGAAACTTCAGCAAGGAAGAAATTCGAATGGCCAAAAAACATATGAAAAAATGCTCATCACCACTAATCATCAGAGAGATGCAAATCAAAACAACAATGAGATACCACTTTATACCACAGAGACTGGCACATATTCAAAAGAGCAAGAACAACAAGTGCTGGCATGGATGTGGGGAAAAGGGGACACTCATCCATTGTTGGTGGGAATGCCGGCTGGTACAGCCTTTCTGGAAAACAATATGCACATTCCTCCAAAGACTAGAAATTGAACTCCCATTTGACCCAACCATACCACTCCTGGGAATCTACTCTGGGAAACCAAAAATACGCAGCGGAAACACCATCCCTACTTTTATATTCATAGCAGCATTATTCACAATAGCCAGAATCTGGAAGCAACCAGAGTGCCCGAAAATCGATGACTGGATAAAAAACTTTGGTACATCTACACAATGGAATACTATGCAGCTGTTAGGAAAAATGAAGTTATAAAATTTGCCTATAAATGGATGGACATGGAGAAGATTATGTTGAGTGAAATTAGCCAGAAGGAGAGAGACAGATACAGAATGACTGCATTTATTTGCATGGCATAAATATATATGTACATATTATGATACCAATATCCAAGGTCAAGTGAAACATATATCAGGAAGTCTTGTCAACGGTGGAAATTATCACAAACGTGTGGGAGTCAGAGGTTAGGTAAGACAGAAAATGGAACAGTGTGCTAAAATTGCCGAGGGTACTAATGCCAACCTAGAACTGAGCATTAAATAGAGGCAAAAGATACACATGACAACCCTTTAATGTATGTTCTGTAATCCATAGTCTGGAGGGGAAGGAAAAGAGAAAGAGAGAGAAATGGAAAGAAATAAAGAACCTGCCATGGAGGAGGGTTGGGGGGGGGGAGGGGGGGACCGGGGACGTTGGTGGTGGGAGATGGGCACTGGTGGCGGGATGGGTGCTGGAACACTGTATGACCAAAACCAAAATATGAACCTTTTAATTGTATATCTTTGTAATTGTAAAAATAAAAAATTATTAAAAAAAAAGAAAAGTATCAAAACTGTTTTCCAAGGACACTGGCAGCAACAGTCCCATCAGCAGTTGATGAGAGTTCTCTTCTTAGCACATCCCTGCCAGTGCTTACTGTTTCTGGACTTTTTTATGTAGGCCACCAGGCCGCTTGTATTGATATGAGATGATATCTCAAAGTCATTTTTATTTGCATTTCCCTGATAATAACATTTTTTCATAATCCTGTTAGTTCACTTTGTCTTATTAGAGGAAATATCTATACATCTTTTCCTGCTTCTGTTGTTTATTTTTGGACAGGGTTATTTGCTTTGTTGTTGAAAGTTATACAGCTTAGAAATTAACCCTTTGTCTGAAGTATATTGTAAATATTTTCTCCCCATCAGCAAGGTATATTTTTATTTAATTCCTTATTCTTTCACAATTCAGAAGCTATTCAGTTGTATGTAACTCCAGTTTTTAATTTCTATGTTTCTTTTCCAATAGTGTTGCATCTTTGACGATGGAAAACATTGCATTCCTAGACTTATTCTAGTTCATAGCATGCACTTTTGCTTAGTACACAGATTCATGCACAGTTAAAGAATTAGCTAGACCAATAGTTTCCTAATTACAAAACCATGAAAGAACATGCTAGACAATGTTTTAATACTTGACATAGGTGAAATACCCTTTACCCTTAAACTCTTAATTGAGATCAGGTGGCATCTAAGCCAGGTCTTCCAGTTTCTATTGTTCATCACAGAAAAGTTCGATTTTGATTTCTGACAAGGTGTGGAAATTGTTTTGTTGAACTGTATCTATATTTTTAATGGTTTGAGGCTCTTTATGTTCCTGGAGCAAGCAGGTGCCCTTGGGCTCTACTAGCATGAGACAGGACATATGGAGATGTTACTGGGGCCCGCTCAAGCCAATCGATGATGAACGGGAAGACAGTGATACAGTGACAGTGATTTTATTACACCACCTTCAGACATACAATTACAAGATGCCTATGTTTGAGTTTTGGTTCTACAGTGTCCCAACACCCATCCCTCCACCCACGGCGCATCTCCCATCACCAATGTCCCCACCTCCCTCCCCTCTTCCCCAGCCCACCTCCATGGTGGGTTCTGTATCTCCTTTCTCTCTTTCTCTCTATCCCTTCCTCCTGCCTACCTTTCCCACACATCGTGGAATGTAGTATATTCTAGGACATGATTGGTTCCACTAGTTAGTTTCAATTGTTCATCACAGAAAAGTTAGATTTTGATTTCTGACAAGGTGTGTAAATTGCTTTTGTTGGACTGTATCTATTTTTTAATCTCTTCACATCTTTTAACAGATTCCCAGACTTTCTTGGCCTACTTCACCTCTCCAATAAGATGATGGTCTGTTTTCTCACTATGCTCCTTCAGGGAATAAACAGAGAACAACGCATAATTGTAGCTGAGTCTTCCACTGCCCTCCTGGATTCTCTCATAGCCTCCTTCTCACAGGTCCATATCATTCACTTTAGGAAAGACTTTTAGCACAGTCCTCCATGTTCTGAAATTATGCTAGTATATGCCTTTATATCTATTTGTTTTCACATAATTCTTACACTTTAAAGTTATTCAAAGTTGGAAACCAATTTCTTCAGTTGTGTGAAATTGTTGAAGTAACTTCTCTGATATCTCTACCATCAGCCAAATGATTGCATTTTTTACATGTAACAAATAACATATTAAAATATGTATTTTAACATTCAAGTCTTTCCTTTTTGAAAACTGTTTTAAGGAACATTTCTTGGAAATCAAGAATATTGCATCTGAGAATGTTTACAGAACTCAGTTCTCTTGTGTGTTTACTTGCTGTATGCATATTTCTGCCATCTGCCATGTTTGGTTTTCACTTTGCTAAAAACATGACTGATAGCCCTTGTATGTACTTTACTATGAGAAACGGATCATAAAAATACTCTGTTCTTTTATTATTTCCTCTTGTATTCATCAGAGTCCCCAAGAAAAATATGTTTAAATCTCTTTATGAATAGAAAAATCATATTTTAGCTGATTATATTCTGGGTGTCTGGTGATTGAATGGACTTGGGGATTCAAGATTCCTAAAGACACTTCTATAATATCTTGTATTTAATAACCGACTCCTTAAAAATATGATTTGTTTCAGCAGAATCTTGGTGCCCACAGTCTGTAGGATAAATTTCCATCCACAAACTTTGAAAAAGCAGGAAAATCTAGTGGCAGATGGAATTTGGTATCAATATTGTCCATCACCCAATTTATCCTATTGTGTTCAATCTCTCATTCAGATGTTTCTGATAGTGCCAGTTGCCACCTTTTAGAGGTTAATACACTTCTGTTTCTTCTCATTTTACAATTTCACTTCTATTTCTTCTCATTTACTCCTTACCATGGCTTACTCTTCACTATGACTTGTTCTGTTATTTGTTACATGTCCATACCACCCGGTTTCTAGCATGTTTATGCTTTTGTTTCCTTACATGTTCTCTTTATCCTTCAGGGTTTTCATCATAATATTTTAATCCTCTGATTAGTAAGATTCTTAAAAGGATAATGTTAATGCTTTTCCCTTTTGAGCTACTATCTTAAAACTGAAGGAGAAATGTTGAAAGCAGCTAAGAGATTGGGGGTGGGGAGGAGTTCATGGCCCCAATGCATCATGATCGCTGCACATCTTATAGATTACCCATTAGGCAATCACTTTTTATTCAAAATACTTTTAATACCTTGTTCAGCTATTTATTTCACCAGACATATGCAAAACAGCAAACTTCTAAGTTAAAGGTGCCAAAAATTTTGATGTTACTATTCAAATGAAGGTCATAAATAATAGTTTGTTGAGTTTCCAGAGCCTCCAAGAGGAAGTTAAAGAAAATGAATATTGGCTAAAAAGACACTGTTAGCTGTAACTGTAAATAAGTTTTACATGCCATAAGAAATTACATCAAGATATAAATAATTTCTTCCAAGTGACTTGGACAGCATGCTTCAAGTCACTGACTTTGCGTTTTAAATAGAGGAGAGGCAAAAAATAATAAAAGGCACAACTAGATTATTTGAGACTGATTTATAAAAATTTTGAGTCTTTACCTTTACCACAACCATGGGTAGTAATGAAACTTCCTTTGTTGAGAAGCTGAACTCCCTTCCCTCTTTGTTCAGTTACACTGAAACTGAAATGTTGGGAGTATAAGTCTAGACAAGAAATCCATTTTTTGGGTCGGAGCAATAGCACAGCGGGTAGGGCACAGGTCATTTGCCCCTTGGCGTGCAGCCGACATAGGTTCCATCCCTAGCATCCCATGAGCACCACCAAGAGTAATTCCAGAGCAAAGAGCCAGGAGTAACCCCTGAGCATTACCAGGTGTGACCCAAAAAGGAAAAAAAAAAAGAAATCCCTTTCTCATAGGAAGCCCCAAATTTATAAGATACATCATCCAATCAGCACACTCTGGTCTTATTGGACATTTCAATAAGTTAAAGTAAAACTATTGACTTCAAGAAGTGAACTTTAAGTAAACAACAACATTAAACAACCTGACAGACATAGGGGACTGTTAGTGCCCTGCTTCCCCCCTAGTCTTTTCCTCGCCAAAAGCTTGGCATGCACTTCTGCATTAGATAAGGAAACATGGTGTATACAGAGAGATTCTGATCTTAATAATTTGCAAGTATATTATTCATTTTACCAAGGATTTGAGCTCCAAAATCATGCAGCTGTCCAAAGACCCATGACAGCTCCCAACAATCGATGTTCACACACAATTCATCTTTGAGTTCCTGAACTCCACATTAGAGCATAAACAATGGTGCCTCTTCCTGTACTGCACCTGGAACTTTGAACAACAAAGCTTGTTAACAAAAGGCGCTCTTAAAAGAGGCAGGTTTGTCTGTCCATAGGAGCTGGAGAGGGCAGGTATTCATTGGGCTACATGCTCCAGGCTATTATTCTACAGAACACAACCTCTCAAATCTGAGAGCAGCTTACAAAGAGGAATCTGTTTTGACACCATGCTGTTAATTGTCTCAAAAGTAAAATATTTTTATTATGACAGCTAATTTGATGGGCTGATGAACATTTCCTAGAATAGACAGCTAAAATAATTATTAGAAGGAATATTTTTATCCTATTTCTCCATATGGAAAGTCATATTTCAGAAACAAATCTAAGTTTTTGTTGTCTGAGGTAATGGTTTATTTTGTGTGTGTGTTTTTAATTTTTAAAAATTTTTAATTATACCACCATGAGATATACAGTTACCAAAGTGTTCATATTTGGGTTTCAGTCACACAGTGTTCAAACACCCATCTGTCCACCAATGCCCATTTCCCTATACCAATATCCCATGATTTCCCCCTCCCCCAGTCTACCTCTATGGCAGGCATTTTTTCACTCTCTCTCTCTCTCTCTCTCTCTCTCTCTCTCTCTCTCTCTCTCTCTCTCTTCTCTTACACACTGTGGCTTGCAATACATAGTTAGAGTTTATCATGTATATCCTTTTGCCTACTTTCAATGCTCAGTTCTACGCTGGTATTCTTATTTACAATAATTATTAGTACACTGTTACTTTCTCTGTATTGCCTAACTCTGACTCCCACACATTTGCAGTTGGTTTTACCAACTGACACGACCTCCTGATTCATGTTTTGTCTGGCCTTGGATATTGTTATCATGCTATTTTTTTTTATATCCCACAAATAAATGCAGTCATTCTATATCTGTGCTTTTCCCTTTGGCTAGTTTCACTCAGCATGATCCTCTCCATGTCCATCCATTTATAGGGCCCACCGCCACTGCAGAGTCTCACAAGAAGCTAGAGGAACCCCCCACACCATGAGGGTCACCATTTTCCACATCTGGACTCCCCTCTCCTTAGAGCTCCACCCAGCAGAAGAGCTGATCACAGCCCAGCTTGTCACAGACCCACCCTGAAGCAATTTTTTTTTCCCAAGTCCAGACCAGGTATGCCGATCCTGGTCATACAGGGACGAGCTGCTACTTGCTCTCCCTGTGCCCAGCTGATCACGAGGTGTCCAGGAGGGATGGTGGTGGGTTCTAGCCCTGGCCCGCCACCACTGCAGTGCCTCGCAAGAAGCCAGAGGAACCCCCACACCATGAGGGCTGCCATTTTGCACATCTGAACTCCCCTCTCGTCAGAGCTCCACCCAGTAGAAAGGGCTGATCACAGCCTGGCTCATGTGGCCGGTTTGCGGCCGCACAGTTCATCAATAAATGCTCCAGTTTTGGGGTGACTACAAGATTATCCCACCCACATGGCAGAGCCTGGCAAGCTACCTGTGTCGTATTTGATATGCCAAATACCAGTAACAATTATAGACCTCATTCCCATGACTTGAGGGAATGGTTTGAGGCTCTTTATGTTCCTAGAGCAGCCAGATGCCCTTGGGCTATCTCGCATGTGACAAGACATATTGAGATGTTACTGGTGCCTGCTCAAGTAATCGATGACCTACGGGAAGTCAAGTGATCAAGTGATCAATTTTTTTCCTAACAGCTGTGTAGTATTCCATTGTGTAGACGTACCAAAGTTTCTTTATCCAATCACCAGGTCTCGGGCACACTGGTTGTTTCCAGATTCTTGCTATTGTGAATAGTGCTGCTATGAAAATAAAAGTGCAGATGGTGCTTCTACTGTGTGTTTTGGCTTCCCTGGAGTGGTATGGCTGTGTCAAATGGAAACTCAATTTCTAATCTTTGGAGGAATGTCCATATTGCTTTCCAAAAAGGCATGCCAGTCGACATTCCCACCAAAATGGATGAGAGTCCCCTTTTCCCTGCATCCATGCCAGCACTTGTTCTTGCTCTTTTGGGTATGCACCAGTCTCTGTGGTGTGAGAGGATATCTCATTGTTGTTTTGATTTGCATCTCTCTGATGATTAGAGATGATGGACATTTTTTTCCCTTGACTTTTGGCCATTCAAATTTCTTCCTTGTCAAAGTTTCTGTTCATTTCTTCTCCCCATTTTTGATGGGGTTGGCTGTTTTATTCTTGTAAAGTTCTATCAGGGTGGGTGTTGATGATCCGGGCTGTGATAGTTTGGTCGGCTGGGTGGAGTTGTGATGAGAGGGAAGTCCGGATGTGGAAAATGGCGGCCTCCATGGGGGGGGGGGGGGTCGTCTGGCTTGTTGTGAGGCTCTGCTGCAGTTGCAGGCCAGGGCTAGAAACCGCCATGCTTCCCAGGCACCTCAAGAGCGGCTGGGCACAGGGAGAGCAAGTAGCAGCTCTGCCCCATGTCTGAGAGTCTCTGGTTCAGCATACCTGGGCTGGATACCTGCAGCAGTATTTTTTTTTCAATCCGGCCCAGGATTTTTTTTCAATCCTGTGCCCAGCCATTCTTGAGGTGCCCCAGAGGCATGGCGGATTCTAGCCCTGGCCTGCCACCCCAGCAGAGCCTCACAACAAGCCAGACAACCCCTAACTACTCCATGGGGGCCACCATTTTCCACATCCAGACTTCCCTCTAGTCACAACTCTACCCAGCAGACCAGACTATCACAGCCCGGATCATCAACACCCACCCTGCAGCAGTTTTTTTTTCAATCCGGCCCAGGTATGCTGAACCAGAGACTCTCAGACATGGGGCTAAGCTGCTACTTGCTCTCCCTGTGCCCAGCAGCTCTTGAGGCTCGAGAAGCATGGCGGGTTCTAGCCCTGGCCTGCCACCCCAGCAGAGCCTCACAACAAGCCAGACGACCCCCGTATTCCATGGGGGCCGCCATTTTCCACATCCGGACTTCCCTCTCATCACAACTCCACCCAGCAGACTAGACTATCACAGCCCAGCTCACGCGGCTGCTAGCAGCCACGCAGTTCATCAATAAATGCTTTATTAGAGGTGACTACAAGAGTATGCCACCCGCACGGCAAGCCTGGCAAGCTGCTGGTGTCGTTTTTGATATGCCAAATACCAGTAACATTTATATTAGGTCATTCCCATGACCTAATATAATGGTCTGAGGCTCTTTATGTTCCTGGAGCAAGCGGATGCCTTTGGGTTCTACTAGCATGAGAAAGGACATATAGAGATTTTACTGGTACCCGCTCTAGCAAATAGATGATGAATGGGAGATAGTGATAGATAGTGATAGTGAAAGTTCTACCAGGGCCTGGGGCTGGAGCGATAGTTCAGCCGGGTAGGGCGTTTGCCTTGCACATGGCCTGCCAGTGCCAGCCCAGGTTCGATCCCCATCATCCCATATGGTCCCCTGAGCACCATCAGGAGTAATTCCTGAGTGCAGAGCCAGAAGAAACCCCTGAGCATTGCCGGGTGTGACCCAAAAAAGTAAAAAAAAAAGTTCTACCAGGGCCTGATATATCCTGGATATTAACCACTTATCAGATGGGTATTGGGTGAAATTGTTTCCCATTCTGTGGACTGTCTTTGTATCTTGATCACTGTTCTTTTGAAGTGAAGAAGCTTTTTAGTTTCATGTAGTCCCATATGCACAAAAATCAGATCAAAATGAATTAAAGATCTCAATATCAGACCTGAATCCATAAAGTATGTCAAAGAAAATGTAGGAAAAACCCCTCCATGCTTCCCTCCATGATATTGAAGCTAAAGGAATCTTCAAAGATAAAACACCACTAACAAAGCAACTAGAAGAAAAGAAAAACATATGGGACTACATGACTGTGTATGTTTTAAGGCATAAATTTTCACATTTCTTCAAGATTCATAGTACATCATGACAACCACAGTAAGGGCATCTAAATACTGCCACCACAGTTCACGGAGCTCCCTCCCTCCCTCCCTCCCTCTCTCTCTCTCTCTCTCTCTCTCTGTCTCTCTGTCTCTCTCTCTGTCTCTCCCTCTCTCTTTATCTTTCTACCTCAGTTTTATCGTCTGTGTCCAAGGATTCGTTTTTTTTTTTTCCCCTCCTTTTTTTCCCACAGATGGATGTTTCTCTGATAATTTTCTTTCCTCTGGTTTATTTCACTTTAGCATGATCCATGTTTTTTCTCCAAAAAGTAACATTTCATCTTTTCTTATAACCAAGTAGTGACCTGTTATGTGTGTGTGTGTGTGTGTGTGTACCATGTTTTTATCCATTCAACTGTAGGAGGGCAATTAGGCACTTGTTTCCAGATCTTAGCTATTGTAACTGTTTTAATGACTTCAAGCTAGGAGTGCATAGGTCTCTTTAAGTTAGAATTTTGTGTTCTTTGTGTAGCTACCTAGAAACAATATTTTTGATTATATGGTTGATCCATTTTAAATAGTTTAGAGACCTCCATACTATTTTCCAAAAGCAGTTGGGCCAGTTTACATTCCCACCGACAGTGCATGGGGGCTAGATTTTCTCTGAATTCCATCAATACTTGTTTCTGCTCCTTTTGACTTGGACCATTCTTACAGGGGTGAGGTGATAGCTCACTGCTTTTATTTGCATGTCCCTGATAAGTGATAATGAGTTTTTCATCCAGGTGCCAGTTGGCCATCTCTGCATCTTCCTTGGTGAAGTGTCTTTTCAGCTCTTCCATTTTTGATGGGGTCCTTTGTTCTTGCCATTGAGTTTTGTGAATTCCTATATATATCAGATATTAGTCCATTGTCAGATGTATGATAGGCAAATATTCTTTCTCATTCACTAGGATGTCTTTTCATTTTAATTATAGTTTCTTTCACTGTGCAGAAGCTTCTCAGTTTGATGTAATCCATTGTTTATTTTCACATTTGTTTCTCTTGCCAATGGAGTCAAGTTCAAAAAATACATTAAATTATAAAGCAGATTTCTCCAAAATCAGCATTATCTCTAAATGGAAGAACTGCTTAACAGATGAAGACCTCAGAAATATTTGTCACATATTCATAAGGTTATTAAATCTTTTGACATCTTATCCAGTGCAAATAGCAGCAGGGATATTTATAAAACTAGATAATACAAATGCTACATTTATCTGTTATTTTCTATATACAAATTCAAGGAGCATTCAAGAATACTTATTTCTATTCTCATTTTTAACTCTGAGGCATAGTTGACAATTTAAAATTGCATTTATTTAAGGTATATAACTTGATTATTACATAAATAGTAAAAATAAGCTAGTATATTTATAGCTAGAAAAATCAAGCTAGTATATTACATGGTCATCATTTTTGGTGATGTGATTAGAATATTTGAGTAATCTTCATGTATAAACTACAATGTTGTTAACTATAGTCGCAATATTATGTATTAGATCACCAAAATGTATTTTTGTATAATAAAATTTTGTACATTTTTAACCAACATCTAATTCTCCCTCCCCTGAGCCCCTGGAAAAACATTTTTACTCTCTTTTAACTTTGACTTTTTTAAATTCCACATATTAAATCATGCAGAATTTCCCTTTCTGCATCTGTCTTATTTCACCATGCATATCTTCCAGATTCATCTAGATAGGATTTTCTTTTTAAAGGCTGAATAATATTTCATTATATATGTACATACATCACATTTTATTTTTTCATTCCTCTGACATTGAAATCTTAGATTATTTTTATACTCCCATACTGAACTGTATGTATAATGCTACAGTGATCATAGGATTGCAGTTATTTCAAGATTCTGTTTTTATTTTCTTCAAACATATACCCAGAAGTGAGATTGCAAGAACATATGGAGGCTATATTTTTAATTTCACGAGTAACCACAATTCTGCTTTTTGTAATGACTAAATCAATTCACATTTCCACCAACAGGGTACCTCTTTCCCACATTCTTACCAACATTTGTTGTTTTTCCCCTTTCCCTATTTAATAAGCATTAAAACAGATGAAACATTGCAAATCAAAAGAGACATTTCCCTGATGACTAGTCAAATTATATACAGTTTCATATACCTATCGGGCATTTTCAAGACTTTTGAGAAATGCCCATTCAAGTACTTTATCCATTTTTAAATGGGTTATATGCTTTTGTTATTGAGTTGTATGAGCACCTTATATCACTTGTATCGCTTGTTCATTGATTTGCTCGGCGGGCACCAGTAAACATCTCCATTCGTTGGGAAAGAGATCCGTTACTGTTATTGTTTTTGGCATATCGAATACACCACCTGTAGCTTGCCAGGCTCTTCCGTGGCTCTGAATTCACCCAAGGGGACCAGGTCCTTTTCTATGTCAGACCATCAACCATCCAGGGCCCATGGGACAGAGCCCTAGGTGTGGACAAGCCTGTCTCCCATCTGCCAACTGTTGATACAGCTGGGCACTGCAGCCATATTGCAACGCCTTGAGTGTTCTTCAGTGATCAAACACAAGATAAATTAGAAAACACAGAAAAAGGCCCAAAGAGATAGTATAGCAGATAGGGAGCTTGCTTTGCATGCAGCTGACTGAGGTTTGATTGCTGGAACCTATCTAGTCCCTGAAAATCATCTAGGAGTGATCCCTGAGCATGAAGTCAGGGGTAAGGCCTGAGCACTGCCAGGTGCACCGCCTTCCCTGCAAAAATGTATACAGAGGAGATATATGAAGGGATCAAAAGTGAAATTAAATAAAATGTAGAGGCCTGAGCAATTTGCCTTGTACGAGTCCAACTTGAATTCAATCCTGGGCTTCCCCATATGGTCCCTTGAGCACTGCCAGGAGTAATTCCTGAGTGCAGAGCTAGGAGTAACCCCTGAACATTGCATATAGTGGTTAGCACTTAAATATTTTTATATAAATCTCTTGTCAATTTACAATATTTTTCTCCCATTCCAAAGATTCATTCTATTACTGATCTTTGTCCCCTTTGAAGTGTACAAGTTTACTTTGATGCAATCCCACATGTCTATTTTTGTTACTTCTGACTTTGGTGTCAAATACAAAAATAAATAAACACATAAATTTCACCAAGATCAGTACAAAATATGTTAACAGCCATCTCTTTGATCATCCTTTCACTTTCATTTAAGCCTTGGCTTAATTTTTTTTCACTGTTGTCCTGGTTAAGACTTTAGCTCTATTTTAAATGAAGGTGATGAGTGTAGTACATGTATCTCAATCTTAGAGGAGAAGCCTTCAGTTATCCACAGCTCAGTGTGTTTTCACGCATGTCCTACATTATGCCGAGGTGCATATTTTCTATACCATCTTTCTGAGTTTGCTTTTCTAACTCAAGAATGGGTGTTGAATTTTATCAAATATTCTTCAGCATCTATTAAGAGCTGTGTGTTATTTCTTAACCTTTGTTGTATTAAAGTGGTATAGGACACTGCTCTGAAAATGCAGAAGCATGCAGTATGGAATTCCCATTGGATCCTTGAGTAAATAAACAAATCTCACTTTATCATGTTGTGTGATCCTTTTAATATGCTGCCAGGTGGTGCTATCCCAGGGGTGAGGATATGCCTATGGAGGGATTCATCAGGGATATCAGGCTGCCTTTTGTTTCTTCCTGTATTGCTGTAATTTGATTTGGGAACAGGATAATGCTGACCTTATAAAATGAATTTGGGATTAGAATTGTTCCCGCTATTCTGGGGAGTATGAAGGACTTTCCTAGCTTTTCAGAACTTTTGAGCAATATTTGATGTAAATATATTTTAAAAGTTAGCACTATGATCCTAATAATGTAAAAGACATGAGATTAAATTTTAATGACACAAATATCTTAAAATAGTCTGCTCAATTAAGGAAATGTTGGGAAGATGCTGGGGTCCCCAACAGTATCACGATAGAAGTTCTCTTCTACCTCCAAGGCCACCAGGGAACAGATGAAAACTCACGAGTCTAGCACAGTTCCAAAAAAGACTTTTAATAGTACAAAAATTTCTAGCACCACAATCCAATATAATGGAAGTCTTCTAGCTCTGATCAGAACTTAGACCATACATGAGGGTTCAAGTCTCCTACCAAAGAGGATTCCATGAAAGAATGTCCCACAAAGTGGATCCCACCAGAGCGAGAGGAGTCCCACCAAAGAGGAGATATATCTCAAATCTGTCCCCTTGTATACACAAAAGCAATCCTAACTTTAGAGAGGGTCCTGTCAACAAAGAACCCTAAACAGCATCTAGATAGTAGAAGAGTGTAGAAGGGTGGTGCCACGCTCTACTACAGTTCTAAACAAATGATTATGCCGAAGACTAATCCCCTCTTCCAAGATTATCTCTTATATAAAACACTGGAGAGAGGGGGGTCTGGTACAAGGTAATACATCTTAATTTCATGGGCTTCATATAATCTAGATGGTACCCACAAGGTTCTTCTTATTTATTATCTGCACCAGGTGATTCTGAGTATCTTGTTCTCTGTATACTGAAAGGGTCACACTCGCCTGCTTGAGGGCAAACTAGTATGATCATTCCTATAATCTTAAACTACAGTCTTAGCATAGCCAGGGTGGCAGTCTCCTGGTAAATTCTAACTGTCCTACGCTCTGTCAGTGGGTATAAACTGGAGCTGTGCTCAATCTAGATAACATACAAGTCTTAGTAGATGTATAATAATAAGTCAGAAGTTACTCATTCAGGGTCAAGGTGACTTCTGTAACTGCCACACCTTCCATCAGTGTTTAAACAGAAGAGAGATCTCATTAGTATGAACTCTGGCTTAAGAACATGCAAATAGATTTAGGTGTGAGTGGATAAAACAGCAAAGCTCCCAAGCTAGCTAGGCCTGTCATCCAACAAGGAAAGATTATGTTTTTCATGTAGATACAATGACCAGGGAGAACCATTGGCACAAGAATCTTGGTTACTCAGTGATGTGCTTACTTACATAATTTCCACCTATATCATAGGTATGAAGTTGAAAGCTTCTTCTTTATCCCAGAGGGATGTTCACTTCTGACCACAACTTAGCTTTATGATTAGACTTTCACTGACCACAACTTAGCTTTATGATTAGACTTACCTGGCAAGGAAGCCTGAATCTAGACATTACTCAGAGTGACCAAAAGTCCTCAGTACAAAAAGACCTTGGATGAGGACTTTCCTTCAATTAAACAAGCCAGTTTGTGACAGTTTTAATGGGTGTCAATTATTTATTATGATTTCCTTTGTCTTCTTCCCTTTAACTGGGAAGCCTTTGTACTCAGCACCAAAACAACCAGATATAATCAGTCTATCAACTTCGGCTATTGTGAACTATATGTTCTAGAACTTCATTTAATGCACAAATGCCTCCATAAGGCCTGGCCCTCTTTCACTGCTATTGTTGTAAGTTCCTGTGGTGACTTGTAATCTTAATGGATGTATCTGTTTATTTGTGTCTATGACCTGGTGATGAAGGCAGATTGGCATTTCAACAAATCTTCCATTATTTATTAGGGATCCACAAAGTACCGCAGTCTAGAGCTCTGAATTCAGAAGAATGATTCTTTGAACAAAATTCTTTGCTCCCTGACTGTCGCCTTTCCAATCCATTAAAGAGACCTTTTCTAAAGGATTAATACTGAAATTGATCTTCTTTTCCTGAGATATCTTTGCACTAAAATGATGAGTAGGAAGGTCCCAGAACATCAAAAGAGCTCAAAAAAGATGTTCATGATGAGGGAAAAACTTGAATAGTTTAGTCTGCATCTTTATGTAGCTCTCACATGAAGCTATAGGAACTTACCCTTAAGTTAAAGAGAATTTTGTGGTAACAGTTAGGAATACCTTGTTTAAATCTGAGGTCACCAATCAGTTTTGTGATGCCAGTTTATAACTTTTCTGCGGCATAGGTAACACAAGCAAAAACTTAAATGTGTTTTGTAGATTTTGGGTTCCTCCAACATACACACACCAAGAACTTAATAGATCTTCCACTTGAATACAGACTGTAGGAAAACTTTTGTTTTGTCTTAGAGAAACTAACAACCCAACCCTTTCTGGTGCAGTAATCTCGTATTCACACAGAGGCTACTAGAAAACCACCTGTCATTAGCACATTTCCATTAAGCAAACAATTATTCTGGTTAGGGAGAGTTGAGAGGTGGTGGGGGTGGTAAAAATTAAGAATTATTCAAATACTGAAGATAGATAACTTCAGAGGAAAGACTGAGGCAGTGTGGATGGCATATTGATAGTGCTCCGTGTTAAATTTGACACAAACAAGAAAAATCTAGAACCTTTCTTTATAGACTTTGTCTTGATTTCCTGAGGCACTAACTGCAGTTCAAATTATTAGAAACAGAAAGCATGATTCAGTAAAAAAATATGATTCAGTAAAAAAAGGCTCTGCCAGTGTTAACATATCTAGAAACAAATAGTATTGAATATTTTGAACATGCCAATTCCCCAATCAAAACAATCTAGTAATGAATGATATCTCCTAGGTAAAAAGCCAGAAATGTTAATGTTAATATTCCTAGTCAAATGTGAGATTTTTTTCAATGTATCTGTGTCAGTACGTCATCTTTCAAATGAAGTACAACTAAAAGGCACATAAAACACATCTTTGAAGTATCTATTGAGGTAATTTAAAGCATCTTTGTGAGTAGAATTTTTTTTTCTTCTTTCTTTAATGTATTTGTCTTCCTAATGGATTCTGGAATATACTTGACTAGATAATGCTTTGAGTCCATAGTTTCAAAGTGCCTGTTTGGTATCTTACACTGGACCTGCATGAAACTATTGCTGGTATTTACACAAAAAAGCAACCTCTTACCCTCCCAAAGAGTAATCTTTGGTTCTGTTTTCCATTGTCTAACTGCCTAAAGCCAACAAATCCACATTACTTCCAAGGTATTTTGCATGTACCCCAACTCTCCTTTTGCTGTCCTATTTCCACCAAAAAAAAATGTTGTCAGCCTTCCTCTCCCTTAAGACAGCTAGCTATGTGTACTACAGATAAGTCTTTAACATAGCATTCTTTGGGCCAGGGCAACAGCACAGATGGTAAGGTGTTTGCCTTGCACATGGCCAACCTGGGTTTGACCCCAGCATCCCAGATGGTCTCCCAAGTCGAATAGGAATGATCCTGAGTGCATAGCCAAGAGTAAGCCCTAAGCACTCGTGGGTGCTAATACAGGTAGGCCTCACGGGTAGCTCATGTGAGACAGGAAGGGGAGAGAGATGGTTACTTTCTCCCCAGCCGCCTTTGCCATCCGGGTTCTGCTGGGTAGGCTAAGGACTGATAAAGTCTGTGATGAGCCCCTGCATGGTGTGGGCCTGTGCCCACCAGGTGGCTGTCCAGTCACACCTGATATTCACTTGATCTCTAGGCACAGGGAGTTGATTCCCACCACCGAGATTTCTCAGGGAGCTACGGACTCAGGCTGGAGCAAGGAATTGCCTCTTTGCAGGAAAGGAAAGTCAGTCCTAGGCCTTACCCAGGGTTGCCTCAAGGTTCTTATCTTCCTCACAGAAAAAGAATTTTCAGGAGTAGACATGCAGTGAAGTAGAACAGATTTTATTATTTTATTATGGAGGTTTTAGGATGGGGAAGGAGGAGGGAAGAGAGAGAGAGAGAGAGAGCACATTTCAAGAGGAGAGATGCATGCAACACACGTGCTCGGGCACCACATGTGCTTCGGCCACATGGGTTCAAGCAACACATGAGCTCAGGCAGCATATGCGCCCGTCCTTTGGTCAGGATGGCTTTCATAGATTTCTCCCCAGGCTACTCCCATATGGGGCTTCAACCTAGGTTAAGGTCCATAGCTAGGGTCATTGCCAAGGGGAGTAGACTTTGGGAGTGGTGAGCTTTGAAAATCTCCTTTTCTTGACTTGTGTTCCTGCTGGGTCTCTGTCCTGGAATGTAACCGGATGAAGGGCTGGCCTGAGACAGGTTGATTCAGATTCCTCAAGGTTTACTGAGGATTAATGGGTCTCATCAAGTCTTGGTTCCAGTTTCTAAACAGGTGACTCTGGACAGCCTTAGGGCAAAACTTCATTGCCTTGGGGACCCCCTGTCTGCCTGCCTACATCAGATGCGACATCAAAACAAAACATCATTCATCTTTCAAAATTGTTTACATGTTCCATGGTATTTAGAAGATTTATTAAGTGGCAAACCATTAGATATATCTGGATCTGTATACTGTAACAAGAAATTAATTAAAATGTAAATCAATATAATAGATTTGAAAAACAGAGGGTTCATAATAGACAGAGGAATACCATGAACTCTTCCCAATCGAATGTCCACAGAGCATCACATCTTTATCCCTTCAGGGGAATCCTGAGTCACTTCTACAGAATATATGTTTTTAAATCACAGGATTTTCTTATTCTAAGATATCTTCCTTACCCTAATACTACTAATTCTACTTATGCAATGATATTGTCTATAAGAATCATTGTTATTCCTGTACTTTCAAGACATAATTCCTATACTTTCAATATAATTCCGCCCTGCAAATAGTGTTGAACTTTCTAATGTGCCTTAATCTTTCTTCCCCATTCAACTCTCAGGCTAGCTAGATTTTATTAATCTCATGGTGATACTCACCTTTTATCCAGGGATAAACTGAAAAGTTCCTTGAAGCAAAGGCCCATGCTTATCATCTGGTAGAAAAGGGCTTTCAAACATATAGGTGATTTATTGAACTGAAATGGATAGAATGTAACTTTCAGCATATCCAGAAATTCAGAGCTCTTTGATAATTTGGATATTGTTTTTTAAAAAAATTAACTTGCTTTTTGAGTGAAGTTTCTTGAGAGGCTCTGCTGGGGTGCCAGGCCAAGGGCTAGAACCCACCATCCCTCCTGGATGCCTCATGATCAGCTGGGCACAGGGAGAGCAAGTAGCAGCTCTGCTCCGTGTGTGTGAGTCTCTGGATCGGCATACCTGGGCCAGGCTGCAGGGTGGGTCAGTGACGAGCCAGGCTGTGATCAGCTCTTCTACTGGGTGGATTTCTAATGAGAGGGGAGTCTGGATGTGGAAAATGGTGGCCCTCATGGTGTGGGGGTTCCCCCTGGCTTCTTGCGAGGCTCGTCACCGACCCACCCTGCAGCAGTTTTTCCAAGCCCGGCCCAGGTATGTCGATGCAGACACACACACACACACACACACACACACACACACACACACACACACACACACGGCAGAGCTGCTACTTGCTCTCCCTGTGCCCAGCTGATCATGAGGCATCTGGGAGGGATGGTGGGTTCTAGCCCTGGCCCACCACCCCAACAGAGCCTCACAAGAAGCCAGAGGAACCCCCACACCATGAGGGCCATCATTTTCCACATCCAGACTCCCTCTCGTCAGAACTCCACCCAGCAGAAGAGCTGATCACAGCCCAGCTCAAGCGGCTCCTTGGGCCACGGTTCATCAATAAATGCTCAAGTTTTGAGGTGACTACAAGATTATCCCACTCGCACGGCAGAGCCTGGCAAGCTACCCATGTCATATTTGACATGCCAAATACCAGTAACAAATTACAGACCTCATTCCCATGATTTGATGGAATGGTTTGAGGCTCTTTATGTTCCTGGAGCTGGCAGATGCCCTTGGGCTATCTCGCATGTGCCAGGACATATTGAGATGTTACTGGTGCCCACTTGAGTAATCGATGATCTACGGGAAGTCAAGTGAAGTGATCAAGAAGTAAGAGAGGTTATTTCAAAGTGACAAAGACTGAGGTTCTGGGGAGAGAGGTGGGTACACTGGTGAGGAGTGTGTTGTTGGAATTATGTGCATGAAACACTATTGTTTACAGTATTGTAAATAATAGAATCTCGGTCAGTAAAAATATCAATCAACTATTCTACTTTAAAATGTTTTTGAGAAGTAAATGGACCTCGTAATAAAATGATATTGTTAGTGCAAACGAAAATGCTGCAAACTTTAAAGAAAATCTGCAAAATCATTCTCACTTCTAACAATAGCTATGAATGATAACTCACACCGAATATGCCGGCTCCAACATGCAGATATACTTCACTTCGAAACACCTCATCTCAGTTCCAGGCCTACTGGATTTCAAGCAAATACCACTACTGTCTGATTCATGACCCCCAATCACCTTGTTAGCATATCTGATGAGGTTAGACCCCAAACCAAATCACATTGTTAGATTCGGCAGTGTGACCCCAAAACTCTTAGAAAAACAAAAATAACCTACTGATTTAGATATCCTGAAGATGTCAAAGGAAAGTTCCAGGTAATTGCATAACTGGGAAATACAAAGGGAAATGTTTTTCATCAAAAGCTGTCATTTGTACAACTCTGAAATGCATTTACTTGGGGGAGGAAGTTAGAGATGTAAAACAACATTGTACCTCCTTCAAAGAGGTCATTTACTTTTTCCTTAATGAAACTAAATCACAGGCTTTTGTTTTGTTTGTTTTGTTTTCTGGTTCCAGTCCCCTGAGGTCAAGGTATAGTGGGATGAACAATTAGAGAAGCTGGAATAGCCAAACTCCACAATGCACTCAGATGATCTCCTTTTTGAAAGGTGAAGCAGCTTTCTAATACCTACCTTGGCAGAAGTTTTATAACCAATGATAAAAGTAGGCATTTGGATGTTTTTATAGTAAATAAATTTCCTTTAATTGTTAACGGAATTCATTTTTCATTTTTCTTACAAACAATGATTATGATAGTGTTCACATTTATGTTTTTGATGCAAATTACTAATGCGCCTTCACCACCACGACCAGAGTGCCCGGGTCCTCAACATGGTTCTTGCATCACTTATTTAGGCTCCCACCAACTCTTGGGGAAAAGTCAGATGAGAAAATACTGTGGGAAAGGGTAAGTCTTGTTAGGCCTTCAGAATCAGTCACCTGTCCAGCTTACTACCAAAATCAAGGGACTTGATTTTCTAAACATAGAGGATATTTCTACATCTTCCCTCTCCACCTTTGCCTTACCAGAGTCCCTCCCAACTCTTGTTACTACTCTTGCATCCTAATAAGTACTTTACCCCAAAACTTTTTAAAAAAATACCCAATTTCCAAGGCAAATAGTTATGCTACTCTTTAAAAAATACATACTTTAATTTTAGTACTATGGTCATAAGTTATGGTAGTTTTTTCTTTCAAGACTATCATCAAATACAGTAATGACAAGGAACAGTAGTGTTATTGTTGGACTCATCAGTAGCAACTAACACTGAACTTTATAACATCAGAATTTTAAAAACACTGGGGCCAGAGTAATATCACAGTGATTAGGGCATTTGTCTTGCACACGGCCACCCAGGGTTTGAACCTCGGTGCCATATGGTCCTCTGAGCACCTTCAGGGAGTAATTCCTGAGTGCAGAGCCAGGCATAACCCCTGGGTATCGCTGAGTGTAACACAAAAAGCCAATAAAAAGAGAATTGTTAAAATACAAATCCTCATTTACTGAGTTTTGGAGGTAATACCAGAGCATAATTATAACAAAATCAACGAATCTCATTTTAACTGTATCAAATGAAAAACAAATTGGGATTATGAGAACAATTTCTCAATACCACTTAGAGGGCTTAATCTTAGAAAACTTCATCAAGATGTTTAAATTTCTTTTAGAAGAACAATTGCACCTCGTTTATTTTATATCCACAAAGCAGCCAATTACCTTCAGACCTGGCTCCTAGTGCTAAAATGATAAGATAAACATGATTTTACATGATATTGCATGATTGCCACACAAGTGGAACTCACAGACCCTATGGGGCAGCTATGTTAAACTCTTAGAAAAGTGAGTTTAAAACTCTTAGAAAATCTTTGTGGCAGATTCCATGAAAGGTAGCACTGAGGCCTGCTCTGAGGTTCCCAGTTCCTCACTGACATATCCCCTCTGCAAACACAAATAGATGGGTGTCAAAAGAACGCTTGAGGATGGTCAAGGCAGCATTTTTCATAGCAGTCACGTTGGAATAGGCAGCAGAAGATACACATTACGGACTATTCGAAAGAGTGCTACAGAGACATCACCAACTGGACCACTATTCGAGCTGCCCCCTTTCCTTCTGAATTTTTCTATCCAAGACCACAGTTCCCTACATGCAGTTACTCTAATCAAACACTTTAATTGTGCACATTAAAAGGCACTTAACAGATCTGGTCTCTTGATTCCCAGAAGCCTCACTGATGGGTACAGAGCCCAATGCATAGTTCCAAATAGCAGTGAAACAAGGCACTCAGCCAGTTTTGCTCATCTAGCAGCCACGCCCAGATGTTAAATGCCAGAGAAACTAGTAGTAGGAAGCTACCTGCCTGCAGCATCTGAGTCTGCAACCTGGCCCAACCAGTATTTGCCAAGAGGCTGCCAGACACCCCAAGCTGTAATGTGTTGCTCTTCATATCAACATTGTGTAAGTGCTAGCTCCTCCTGAAAGAAACAAATAGCAAAGGTGCATGAAATCTCTCCAGACTGATTTCCAGAATACTGTGATGGATGCTTTAACGGCACCCCGAGAGACCTGGGAGATGGTGCATGCACAGAGCACACGTTTTGTAAGTGGGAGCCCCAGTTTCAATCCCCAGCCCCACATAATTTCCCCAGGTAGCATAGCCCCTTCATCCCCCACTAAAAACCACATGGAATAAAAGTGGAGGACATAATTTTATTAAATGAGACAATGTACCTTATACATGTGTTATGAGTTTTTCTAGGTGAACACAATCCTCCCATCCTCATGTTTAGCGTCTCCGGCCTCATGTGGAGCTTCACGCAGTGGAAGAGTGACTGACCTCCCCTATCTTCACTGAAATCGGCCTCTAGGGTACTCAGGCTGTGCTGGCTGACAAACAGCACTCAGGGCTCAGAACCCAGAGCCTAATCTCTCATTTTCTTTTTAATTTTTAAAAGTTTAGTCACCATGAGTTACCAAATTCTTCCTGTTTGGGTTTCAGATATATAATGTTCCAGCATCAATCCCTTCACCAGTGTCCGCTGCCCTCCACCAACGTCCCCAACTCTCCTCCCACCCAACCCCCCCCCACCCCACTTACATCTATGAAAGGCACATCAATTACAAATTTCTGGCATGGTGGTTTACTTTACTGAATCTGATTGGGTTTCATACTTAACACTTTGCCTCCTTTCAGCAACCTCTCCCCCATCCAGAGTGATTATTTCCCAAGACCTCTCATTTTATAACTCTTCTAGAGATAAGAGAACTGAACTTTTTTTAGCGCGTAACCTTCTGTTCACCACTATAAGGCCTATAAACTCTCCAAGGAGAACTCACCCTCACTCGAGGTTAGATTAAATCTGGATTAAAGGGAAGTTATCTTCTGATTCTCATTCTCTCGTTCATTCTCAACTCACATACAGAAAATGAAACTGACTCTGAGGGTCTCCGCAAACCTCAAAGGCTCCTCTCTACCCATAAAATCCTCAGCCAAGAGAGACTGGGTGAGTTATCTCATGAAGTGATTTAGCAGCACCAATCAGCAGCCCTTTGCTACTTGAATTCCTCTTGCTAAGCCTTCCCTCTGCTGGTTTCTGCAGCTCGAGCTTTGTTTGATCATTTTGCCACTGTGAGTTGCATTGCCTTTGGGAAAGTACTGCCGACAAATTCTGACCCTCACAATTCCACTCATAGTTCCTTCAATTAGCTACACTCAACTCTGGCTGCCTCTCCAAGGCAGCCATTTCCACAGGATCTCTCCCCAAACCGCTCTTCGTTTTGATTGGAACAGGAAAATAAACACCAACTGATGATAACAGCTGTACCTGGCAACACCGTCAGAAATGGGATCCAGAATTGTGTTATTTTTTTCCCGATCTCCCCAGATGTTCTGCTGCCTTACATCCCCCAGCCCTGCTTCCACCAGAAACTTCGTGAGCAAGGAGCCAACAATACATCCCCTTTTCATGCCTCTATCACCCAGACGACATTAAAAAATTCAACTGCCTCTTCTTTAGTGAACAATTATCTCACTCATTGGCTTGATTCACTGATCTCTTAATGACGGCTTTCCTGCTGTTTCCTTTGAATGTTTAAAATATGAAACAACCCCATCTTGTCAAGCTGAAAACTGTGGCTGAGTTTTTAGTAGCTGTTTCCAATAAATAATTTCAAGGGGTTTCAAATTATCCATCATCTGACAGCTCTCAGGAAGATTTTCTCATCTCCTTCAGGCATAAAAAGCCATTTCTAACCACTGTACTGTCCCACTGATTACCCTCAATGATTTTGAAAATTGGTTTCATTCTTCTGAAAGAACCTCTGTCCCCATCAATATTGATGGGCGCTTTCAATGAACACAGGAGAGGAGAAAGGGTCGGGTCGTATGTGACTATTCTTCCTGAGGCCAGGATGAATTAGTAAGTGGATCATAAAGATCAGAATAGGATACTGATTGTCTTTCTATAGCACCTTATAAAAGATGTACATGTTAGGAAGAGAAAAATCAGGATGAGGGGACATAGATGAATCCCTGATGGAAGGAGTCAAAGGCAATACCTTCACAGGAAGAAGAATTAAGTCTGAAACATGCTGTTTGGAACAATGTCACTGGAGGAGGGTGTTTTGTAGCGACCTGCCCCTCTACTCTCTCTTCCTTCTACAGCAAGAATGGAAAGATGGACACAGAAGTGGGCTAGAGGTGGAGGTATGCCCTCTTGAGTGTGCTTATAGGTGGGGGAGGGTGAGAGGGGGAGAATGAAATAGATTGTGATTGGAAAAGGAAGGGTGGTAAGGAAACTTGAAACAGGATGGATAATGGGAATCTGACTTAGCAGAGACTTCACAGAATAAGGAATCATCAACTCTGATATCTTCATGCCCACAGGACCTGAGGTCAAAAATCCAAGCTAAAAGGGGGTGATGGGAAAGTACTGCCGACAAATTCTGACCCTCACAATTGCTGCTGACTCTACTTTAGAGATTCTGAGTACTTTAAAGGCTTATTATGAAGTATTTTAAAGGCTTATTATTATGAAAAAATAAGATCAAGGTTTGATTAACATCTGTATTTTTAATCGTGTAGAGTATATTCTTGATAGTAAATTGTTATGTATGTTTTAAAACTATGGTTATACTTAAAAATTTTTTAAAGGAAAGTCATGCCGTTAGACAGATCAACCATCTTACAAGTGAAAGACTGCTATTATATGTAAAATAGAGTTTTTTCAGGACCTGAAAAGTTTGTAAGTCAATGACAGAAATAGCCATTTAAATCTCTATGAAAGCAGTAGAAAAACTGAGATTCTTCCCTTGTTATTTAACATTGTTCAAATACATTTGATAAAGGATTCTTCTTTTGGAATGTGTGTCTCTCTCTCACACTATACTTAATCACAGAAACCAGAGACCCAGTGACCAGTAAACTCTTACCCCCAAATCTAAAGTCTCAGTGTGTCTACCAATATGACCAGGTTAATGTGTTAAGCCTGCCTACCCTTCAGGTGAGCTACCATCACTGCCTAGCTCTCCAACCACCCCCCCATCAACATACACAGTGACTGAAATCGCTTTCACTGCTCTGCTCATTTACACTTTGACACTCCTAATTTGATTTGGATTGGAGTCAAAAAACCTTTCCAAAACATGAAAATTAGAGTGTAGTAAGATTCATAAAATCTCCTCTACTTTCACCATAGGTCAATAGTTTTCATCCTTATCCTGCCATTCCTTAAAGAGTTATGATTCTTGCTAGAGGACTTTTCAACTAATCATGCCAGAAGACAGGGAGTAGTCAATGGTAGAACTCTGATTCTCAGACTTGAGCCATGAGTTACATCCCCATGTTGATAACCCCCATGTTAGGGTAAACCCCTAGGCAGGGCTATTTAGGCCATCTCAGCACTGCAGCAAATGTGTTAGTCCCAGAGGGCAATCGAGCCAGGTGTGTTGTCATGAATCAATATAAAGCCAAACATAAAGACAAAAGAGAAAAGGAGAAAATAAAACAAATATGCCAGTCTTCCTCTCTTCAGCATTTTCTCCTTCTCTTACTAAGCATACCCTTTTAGAAGTTGATCAAGCATTACATTTTCTTTTATTTTTAACCTCTGCCTCACCGCAGGTGATATTTTGCATCCATTTATGTGATTATTTGATTAACAGCTGCCTCTGTGGCCAGCCTAGCGTACTAGCGTAGTAACATATACTTAGTATTTAACCTCTTGTTGACTAGCCAAGGCAATATTATAATGAAGTCACAAAATAATATTTACAAATGGAAATGGTCAAAAGTGTCTTATGTATTGAAACAGATTTTGAGTTGTATATCAAAAGGTAAGTAGCAATTTGTTAGAAGAAAAAATGGGGCATGGCCAATCCAGGTGAATGGCAGATCCCAGGTGAGTGGCCGATCCCAGGTGAACGGTCCATCCCAGGTGAACGGTCCATCCCAGGTGAACGGTCCATCCCAGGTGAACGGTCACTACTTGGTAAATGGCCAGCACCAGGAGCCCCAGGCAAGTGACCCAAGGCAGGTAAATGGCCAGTTCCAGGCAAATGGAGAGTTCCAGGCAAGTGGCCAGTTCCAGGCAAGTGGTCAGTTCCAGGCAAGAGGCCAGTTCCAGGCGACGGGCCAGTACCGAGCAAGTGGCCAGTACCGAGAAGGCAGCCACTCCCTAAAAACACGGACATTATCAGACAAACGGCCAGTCCCAGGGGTCCATCCAGTCCCTCAGGAGCAAACCTCCCACCAACTCTTTGGGCTTCTCCCAGCAGAGCCAACGGCCACCGGCGGTCCGGGAGCCAACCCCTGGCCAGTTTCCCCGTGGGGCACTCAGTCACGACACCAACAGTACTGCCCTCCCACAGTACTCCTCCAAGACCTCTGACAGGCCAGGGGCCAAAAAGCCCCAAAGCCCCCAAGACTCCCAAAGCAAAGTCCCATGGACAGTCTGGGAAGGGCACCACGGCCCAGGCGACCAGCAGCTCCTCAGTCCCGAGCTGCCCTCGGCCTGCTCATCGGAGTCTTCTGAGGATTAGACGACTGAGCCAACTACCAAGTTCTCCTGCACCTGGCTGCATCACAGATACGGATTCCACTACCTGCAGCACTACTGGAAGCACAAACATCTAGCCTGTTAGGGGGTTAATAAAGCTCAGGGACCAAAAAAAAAGGGGGCAGAAAGAGTGTTCTGAAGAAAGGTAGTGAGAATGAATATTTCAGAACTGGAGCCAGAGACAGAGGACGGGGCCATCATCCATGCCATTCCTATGACTCCTGGGCACCAGTAGGTATGGCCCAACACCCCTCTGCACCCAAGCAAAAAATGAACTGCAGCTTGCCTGCCAAATCTGCGCTGAAGGGTGAATGAAATGCAGTCACTTAAGATGTGGCTCAGAACTAGGCTGATCAAAGTGGTGATACGTAATGAAAACTATTAGAGAACTTCAGGCTTTATCCTGCTGGTGATAGGAACTCTCTACGTGTTAACCAGAAGTGGAGTGATTCAACATACAGAATCAAGGGAGCAGATCCCTTGGCAAGAGACCAATTATATAGTTTATAAAATACGAAATAATAAAGGAGCTCTAGTGTATAGAAAGGACCAATTGTACACGCTAGAGGGTAAAAAGCAATGGAACTTTAGCTGAATGGCTGTCGGGTGAGGAGAAAGGAGAGGAGAACCACTTTTTTAAAATAGGGGTGAAGCCTCAGTGGTATGCGGGAGGCCTATGGTTCAGGAATCAAACTTAGAACCTCACTCATGCATGTGCTACATCAATCCTGGCCCACTGTGTTTCTTCTTCTGAGCAAAAACTACAAAATATTTTATACTGTTTAAGAATAGAAAAGTTAGAGAGCAAACAAGTATTAGACAAGGAATAACCTGTTTTCACCAGTCAGGAGCTGAAGGAAATACATCAACAAACAATTGGACACCTGCCTATGGTTCTCGGTGAGAACTGTGACGATGAAGGCTGTGGGGTATGAGATGTTATGATTGGTCATGACATCCCTACCTATATGAGCTTCAGAAAGTCAAAGGGGGATGGAGTTTTATTGCCTGTTCGAAAACACACTGTCTTCTGAGTCTGGGAACCACAGTATAAGTTTAGTAAGGAAGAACATATGAGCAGTTATCAACGCCAGTAGAGTATGTGAATCAAGATGACACTTGTCACTATTTTTTGTTACCACACTCAGTTCATCCGGCTTGAACCAAATTACACAGAAGTAATTATGTTGTAGTGATTCAGAGGACAGGGTCTATTAAATCACTCAATTCCATACTTCACAGCTATGGACTTTGAAACAGCTACTGAGTTGCTCTCTGCCCCTGTTCCTCAATTTGAGGATGGAGGTCTCACAGCATTGAGTGAGGTCTGGTATGTTAACAATACTCAGCCTCATAAGTGCTGTGCAATAGATTTCTTTAAATAATAGAGAATTCTGGGCCAGAGCGATGGTCCAGCAGGTAGGGCATTTGCCTTGCACTCGGCCGGCCCATGCCGTGGCCAGGTTCAATCCCCAGCATCCCATATGTTCCCGAAAGCACCGCCAGGAATAATTCCTGAGTGCAGAGCCAGGAGAAACCCTGAACATTGCCGGGTATGACCCAAAAATGCAAAATAATAATAATAATAATAATAATAGAGCATTTTATTTTTACCCACTGTAGTCAGTGATAATTAAGCTTTGAGGCCCAGAGAGGCAGTACAGTGGGTAAGGTGGATGCCTTGCCTTGCACAGAGCAGAACTGGACTTGATCCTCTGCACAACTATGATCCCCTGAGTCTGCTAGGAGTGATCCCTGAGTACAGGGCCAGGAATAAATCCTGAGAATCATGGAGCGTGGCCCCCAAAACCCCAATAATAAATTAATAAATAAACATTAATTCAGCAGTTAGATATGATACATATGTGATATATACTCATTATCATCTATATGTCACATATGCATGTGACATATATCATATATGATATAGTGATATATATGATATATATGTATATATATATATATATACATATATATATATCTTATATATATTGCAATTCTGTTCAGTTTGGGTACTGAACCAAGCAATGGAATTTTAGTAAAATACGCACACAAATAACCTGAAGGTCACCCCACTTTATGCTGAAAGGGGTGACATGGTGAAAATTTAAGGGAAAAACAGGATATTGATGGGAAATTTTCTTAATGAACAAATAAGATGGCAACAGAAAATATTCCACGAGGAACAAAGTAGTGGCCATATCCTAACCTAGATAAAAGAGTCTGTACTTCGCTTCCATGCTTTAAAAGATTCTGTCCTTCTACTTCCATGCTTTTCAACCTTCATGCACTTTGGGGGCAAGTCCGTTCCTTTGGTGCCATTATCTAGGAAGAAGAAAGTGCTCCTGTTCAGGAGTTAGTCTTTGTCCCAGTCCTGGTATGTCTTTTTGTTGTTGTTGTTGTTGTTGTTGTTGGCTTTTTGGGTCACAACTGGTAATGTGCAGGGGTTACTCCTGGCTCTGCACTCAGGAATTACTTCTTGCGGTGTTCAGGGGACCATATGGAATGCTGGGGATTGAACCTGGGTTGGCTGCATGCAAGGCAAACGCCCTACCCGCTGTGCTATTGCTCCGCCCACATCTTTACCAGTTAATAGGTAATAATGTTTCATGCTTTTTTGCTATAGTTCAGAAACAGGTGAACAAATGAAAGTTCAAGAAATTAAGAAAATTTTCCCAAGGATAGAAAGTCATTATAGATTTGCATGAAAATTGTGTCACTTAAGTTTGTAGAATCATATCCCATACATGCCTTCCACAGAGGTCATGGGAACCTTACAGGACAATGACCTAAGGATGATCTAAGCAGAGATAGAAAGAAGGACTCCTGGCATGTTTTCTGAAATATTTATAAGCTTTGCAATGAAAGTTTTTTATAACACAGATAAATGGATGATGTCAATGCCTTTAAGTAGCTATTATCTGTAGAGATCTATGGAATTCATTCAGTCACAGAATTTAGAAACTGAAAAGAAACTTAGAGGTCACCTTCACAACACACAGCAGTTATTTTTGCACTAATTGTCAAAGAATTTAGAATACAATGTCCCCAAGCCCTGGAATCTCACCAGGGAAGGCATTCTAGAAGTCACTGAATGCAACCCTCCAGCTCACAGAAAAAGAAACTAAGACCCAGGAACAAACAGCACGCCAGGGTTAGAAGCCACTCATTTCCAGAGGTGGGGGCCAGAAATCAAACCTTGAGATCCATACTAGACTGCCTCAGTTTCTAAAAAACAAAAAAGTGAAAATGACACCTTTTCACATGTGGTGAATATCTGTATTTCTGGAAAACTTGGAAAATACTATTCAAAACTAAGTTATTGTAAGAAAACATATGGAACTACAGTTTAGAAAAGCCTACAAAAAGTTGGTCAAGCAAATAGATATCTCATAGTATACATAAACAAATAAATACGTGTTGGCATACACATACCCTAGTCCTTGACTTTTACATTCTAGGAGACATGCAAATAGGAAAAATCTGACTCTTCTGTCAGCTGGGGGATCAGCTTGAGTGTAGAAATTTCCTACCCAAAGGATCACTTGATACAAGTGACAAATACTGAGCATTTCCATCCATTGTTAATTGCCTTTGGAATGAGATCGAGCCTAATATTAAGGATAAAGTTTATTGTGAAGGAACATGCCAATGGTTAAGACATCTTGCTTCTCATCCTCCCAAGGGAAGCTTTAGTCTACTATGTCTACAATTTTAAACATTGAAACTGATTTAACTTGCCAACCTTCCCAAGTAAGTGGTAGAACCTTAATATTTTTAATTATGTAAACAATTTTTGTAAATAAAAAATATGAATAAGATTTATACAAATAGTCTAGATTCAAGCTTTCCACACAGAGTTTTAAAGGGAGGGTACTTTTAGAAGAAAATGAAATGGGGTCTACATCTAAATATAAGCTTGAAACCTTGGCAGGCATTCAAAACCACTCACATCCTGGCTTGAATTTCCTGTCTCCTATTTTTCCCATTACATTTTCTCAAACTTCTATTCAAGCTAAATTGGCCCTATCTTTCTTTTCTTACTTTAAACTATTCCACCTGTACATGTTTGTCCATCATTGTTTCCCCATATTTAGTACTTTTATTTTTTTCAAAACCCACCCTACAAGATCCAGTTCTGATCCTTATTGTTTTCACTTATTAAGTAAATAATTTCTATGTTTACATCAATTGCATACTATGCTAGAGATGACTCTAACATACTTAACAGTATGTAATGGTGGTTTTAAGCTCATATTCTAGTGAAGATTGGAAGACACTTGAGTACCAATTAATATGTGATATCTGCTACAAATATTGCCACAAAGGCAACCATTTACTGTAGAAATCATAGATTTCAGTGGAATGACAGCACCTTAATGAGTTGGCCATTTTGTAAAGTAGCCTTATGACTTGAGATAAAAATTAAAATCTGAGTAGGAATCAGATACCCCAAGAAATTTCCAGAATAACCAGATGTACATAAATGTTAGATAGTCAAAGAACTGGAACAAGACCAGAGTGGTAGGAAGTGAAAATAGAGATCGACAAGTTTTTACACTTTAAAAAAATGTCCTTTTTTATTTTTTTAAAATGTTTTATTTTTACAATTACAAAGATATGCAATTAAAAAGTTCATATTTGGGTTTTGGTCATACAGTGTTCCAGCACCCATCCCGCCACCAGTGCCCATCTCCCACCACCACCGCCCCCGGTTCCCTCCCCCCTCCCCAGCCCTCCTCCATGGCAGGTTCTTTATTTCTTTCCCTTTCTCTCTCTTTCTCTTTTCCTTCCCCTCCAGACTATGGATTACAGAACATACATTAAAGGGTTGTCATGTGTATCTTTTGCCTCTATTTAATGGTCAGTTCTAGGTTGGCATTAGTACCCTCGACAATTGTTAGCACACTGTTCCATTTTCTGTCTTACCTAGCCTCTGACTCCCCATACGTTTGTGATAATTTCCAGCTTTGACAAGACCTCCTGATATATGTTTCACTTGACCTTGGACATTGGTATCATAATATGTACATATATATTTATGTTATGCGAATAAATGCAGTCATTCTGTATCTGTCTCTCTCCTTCTGGCTAATAAAAATGTCCTTTATATGAGCATTTTTCTTACCACGCATACTACTCCTTAAGTTCTTTGATATAGATGATCTATGTTTATCATCATAATTCTCTCTAGGTAAGGTTTCATGAGTAAAAGAACCCTGCTTTCTGTGTTTCAGGTATTGACCATCAGTAACTGTCCTTGGAAAGTAACAAAATAATTATTAATTAAGGACTCTATCCTATGTAATCATTTGGCATTTCATGAGTCAGTGTCAGGACAATCGATTCACATGAACAATTTGCTGGTTGGATTTCCACTCTAGTTCCATCTCTAGTACACAGACACTACTGGCATGCATGATCTTGCACATGCACAAACATACACACCCCTATATTTAGGGAAAATCATCTATTTGTACTGACCCAAATCCTATTGAAAAACTGTCTCCCAATCTCTCCCTTCTATCTAGTAGTGTCCTCATGGGAGGTCTCCATTGGCAGTCACATATAAACAAATTCCTCCTTGCCTTGTACACCTGGCCTCCATCTAAAGGGGAGGTCCTGTTAGTTTAAAACCACTAATACAGGGCTGAGAAAAGTACAGGGGTTAAGATGATCACCTAATATGTGGCCAACCCTGATTCAATCCTGGCCATTACATATGGCCCCTAATCACCAACAACATGTTCCTGTGGCAGGAATCCAGAGAAGTGTGGTAGTGGTATATGTATGGGCACTGGGGTGAAAGAGGAGGGGAAACAGTTTTTGCATGCAAGAGATAGACACTGAACAGTTTCCTGGTCAAGGACGGAGCCAATCAGATTGCAGGGAAGGAAATGTACTTATCTAGTGGGATCCTACTTTCTGCTCCTGTAACCATGTTTGCTGAGAGCTAAGATTAGTTAAACTGATTTCTTCTAGTTCTCAGTGCTCAGCCTCTAGATGTGAACCTCCAAGATAGTTTCAACAGGCTTAATGAAGTTTCTCCTTGAGAAAGTACTGATGCCACACCTCTTGCCAGAGCACACAGCCAACAGTAAGCCTGAGCACAGCAGGGTGCAGCCCATCTCCCCTTCACTTGATCACTTGACATCCCGTTATTCATCGATTTGCTCGAGTGGGTACCAGTAACGTTACCAGCATTCCTGGGCTTGAAATACTTTCCTCTGAAGGGTGGGTCTCTGAAGCATGTCTCTTTAGGTTGGATCTCTGACTTGAGATTGGCTTAGTCTCTTGGGTGGAACTCTGATGAGCTGTGGAGTCTGGATGATGAAAATCGCTGCCAGCATGGTGTGGGGGGTTCCTCTGGGTTCTTCTGAGGCTCTATTGGGATGGTGGACTCAGGCCGGAAGTTGTTCTCCATCCCTGACCCCTCCTTCTCCCCTTCAAAAAAATAAAAACTTAACACAGTCCTAAATCATATATAACTTTTAACACAGTTAAGTAGAAACCAGTAAAATAAATGAAAAGACAAGGACAATATTTAGGATTTTAATGCAGGATAATGCATTTTATTTCAGAGAAAGCAGTGTGATTGGACATGCTTCATTATGTTTGTTAATATATAAATTCAATCCTCTTGTACTACAGTAACTTAAAGGTCCAGATTTAAGTTTATTTCACTTTACTACATGGTTTGATGACTCCATCAATAAAAAATGAACCCAAAATGATGTAAGGGTAGTTGGAGGAAAGGCAATCTTGGTCACTTTATCACTTGATCACTTGACATCCTATTATTCATTGATTTGCTCTGAGCGAGTGCCAATAACATTTCCATTTGTCCTTATCATGTGCCAGTGTAGCCCAATGGCATCTGCTTGTTCCAAGAATACAAAGAGCCTCAAAACCGCTCCCTCTGGGTCTTTTTTTTAAGGTCTTGACAAAGAAATCTGACCATCTTGTAGGTTGGTAGCCATGTGATCTTTTGACATCCCGTGGAATCCAGTCAGTAATGGCTCTAGTCCAGTGGTTGTCTCCAAATCATGTTACATGTCCAGCCCTTTGATTTTCAATGCATTGGCAAGCAAGAAAGTGTCCCTGACTCTCAGTCATTGACAGAGGTTGGAACTCAGATTCCTTCTCTCACTTGAGTGAGGCATGATATTCCAAGCCTAGCTCTTTCGATTCCTCTTTGGGAGACCAAATAGTATTCTCATCCTGCTTCCGTAGGGCCCAAGTTTTTGAGGCATATGTTAATGCAGGAAGAATGGTGGAGTTGAAGAGATGTGCCCGGAGTTGGAGGTTCTTTGTCCTTTTAGCTATTTCTTTGATGGTTTGAAAGGCATTCCACGCCACTCTCTTCCTCCTGCACAGCCTTGAAGGAAAGGAAGTCTTGGTAGCATTTAGTAAATCATAATATTCTTTTCCCCAGTGTCGCCACCAACTATTTATCTAATAGTGCTCTTGTTTTTCTGACGGCCATCAGTTACTCTTACAACCTAATGTGAAGTGCTACATTTCCCCTTGTTTAGACAAAAGTGTTCAAGACCTGTAACAACCAAATTTATCAAAATGAATATTTTGATGACTGAATTTTTTTGGCTGGGAAGATTTTGAGCCACACATAGCAATGCTCAGGGTTAACTCCTGGCTTTTCCCTCATGGATTACTCCTGAAGGTTCTCAAGGGTCCATATGGGTTTCTGACTAGGTGAGGGTCATACCCACTGTTTTGTCACTCCAGTCCTTTAGCAAACATTTTTTGATGTAACATTAATCTAATAATTTTTAAATTTTAGTTTTTATTTTATTTAATTATTTTTAAATATTTTAACATACCACCATGAGATATACAGTTACAAAAGTGTTCATATTTGGGTTTAAGTCATACATTGTTCCAGCACCCATCCCTCCACCACCAGTGCCCATTTCCTACCACCAATGTTCCCTGACTTACCCACTCCCCAGCCTGTATCTATCAGAGATAATTAGGTAATTTTCACTTTCTCTCTCTTTCTCTCTTTCTCTCTCCATCCTTCCCTTCTCTTACACATTGTGGCTTGCAGTACATACATTTCGAGGTTATCATGTATATCCTTTTGTGTACTTTCAATGCTCAGCTCTATGCTGGTAATTTACCGTAATTATTAGTACACTGTTCCTTTCTCTAAATTACCTAACCCTGACCCCAGACATTTGTAATAGGTTCTACCCACTGATAAGATACCTGCTGATCCAGGTTTTGTCTGGATATTGGTATCATGCTTTTTTTTATATTCCGCAAATAAATGCTATCATTCTATATTTGTCCTTTTCCCTCTGGCTAATTTCACTCAGTATGATCCTTTCCATGTCCATCCATTTATAGGTAAATTTCATAACCTCATTTTTCCTGACAGCTGCATAGTATTCCATTGTGTAGATGTACCAAAGTTTCTTTATCCAGTCATAAATTCTCGGGCACTCTGGTGGCTTCCAGATTTGGCTATTGTGAATAGTGCTGCTATGAAAATAAAAGTGTAGATGGTGTTTCTGCTGTTTGGATGGTCTGCTGTGTGGATGTGTGATGGTGTTTTTTGGCTTCCCAAGGAATATTCCCAGGAGTGGTATGGCTGAGTCAATTGGGAGCTCAATTTCTAGTCTTTGGAGGAATGTCCATATTGTTTTCCAAAAAAGGCTGTACCAGTCGACATTCCCACCAGCAATGGATGAGAGTCCCCCTGTCCCCACATCCATGCCAGAACTTGTTGTTCTTGCTCTAAGAAACAAATCTTAAGTTTTTGCTGTCTGAGGTAATGTTTTACATTGACTGTGTATGTTTTTTTTAATTTTTTTAAATGTTTTATTACACCACTATGAGATATACAGTTACCAAAGTGCTCATATTTGGGTTTCAGTCACACAGTGTTTCCAACTACCATCCCTCCACCAGTGCCCATATCCCTCCACCAATAGCCCATGATTCCCCCAGCCTGTGTCTATGGCAGACAATTTTCACTTCTCTCTCTCTATCTCTCTCTTTCTCTCTCTCTGTTTTCCTTCTTTTTACACACTGTGTCTTGCAACACATAAAGTTAAAGGTTATCATGTATATCCTTTGCCTACTTTCAATGCTCAATTCTATGCTGGTATTATCATTTACAATGATATGTAAATTATACAGACATGGGGCAGAGCTGCTACTTGCTCTCCCGGTGCCCAGCCACTCATGAGGCGCCCGGGAGGGATGGCGGGTTCTATCCCTGGCCCGCCACCCCAGCAGAGCCACACAACAAGCCAGATGACCCTCCCCACACCATCGGGCCACCATTTTCCACATCCGACTTCCCTCTCATCAGAACTCCACCCAGAAACAGCCTATCACAGACCGTCTAGCGGTTCATCTATAAATGCTATATTTAGAGGTGACTACAAGGGCATGCCACCTGCATGGCAAGCCTGGCAAGCTGCCCTGTTTTATTTGATATGCCAAATACCAGTAACAATTATATTAGTTCATTCCCATGACCTAATATAATGGTTTGAGGCTCTTTATGTTCCTGGAGCGAATAGATGCCCTTGGGCTCTACTAGCATGAGACAGGACATATGGAGAGATTACTGGTGCTTGCTCTAGCAAATAGATGATTAACAGGAGGATAGTGATAGTAATAGTGATTATCATTTACAATAATTATTAGTACACTGCTTCTTTCTCTGTGTTGCCTAACTTCTGACTCCCACACATTTGCAGTAGGTTCTACCAACGGACACGACCTCCTAATCCATGTTTGTCTGGCCTTGAATATTGGTATTATGATATTTTTTATATCTCGCAAATAAATGCAGTCATTCTATATCTGTCTTTTTCCCTCTGACTTAGTTCACTCAGCAAGATCCTTTCCATGTCCCACCATTTATAGGCAAATTTTTTTAACTTTGTTTATCCTAACAACTGCATAGTATTCCATTGTGTATATATATGCCACAGTTTCCTTATCCAGTCAACTATTCTCAGACACTTTGGTTGTTTCCAGATTCTGGCTACTATGAATAGTGCTGCTATGAACATAGAATTGTAGATGGTGTTTCCACTGTGTGTTTTTGGTCTCACATGGTATATTCCCAGAAGTGGTATAGCTGGGTCAAATGGAACTCAAGACCTGTGGACCTATGGAATAGAGTTAATTATCCTGACACCCATCCTCAAATACATCATCCTTTAATCTTTGATAAAGGAGTAAAAAGTATGAAATGGATCAAGGAAAGCCTCTTCAACAAGAGGTGCTGGGCAAACAGGGAAGCAACATGTAAAAACAGAATTTGGACCTCTGCCTAAAACCAGGCACAAAAATCAGATCAAAATGGATTAAAGATCTCAATATCAGACCTGAATCCATAAAGCATGTGAAGAAAATATAGGAAAAATCCTCCACGACATTGAATCTAAATGCATCTTCAAAGTTGAAACACCACTAACAAAGCAATTGGAAGCAAAGATAAACATATGGGACTATATAAAACTATAAATCTTCTTCACCTCAAAAGAGACAGTGTCCAAGATACAAAGACAGTTCACAGAGTGGGGAACGAATATTCGCCCAATACCCATCTGATAAGGGGTTATATCCAGGATATATCAGGCACTGGTAAAAATTTACAAGAACAAACAGCCAACAGCATCAAAAAATGGGGAGAAGAAATGAACAGAAACTTTGACAAGGAGGTAATTCAAGTGACCAAAAGGCACTGAAAAAAATGCTCTTCATCACTAATCATCAGGGACATGCAAATTAAACAACAATGAGGTATCATCTCACACCACAGAGACTGGCACATATTCAAAAGAGCAAGAACAACCAGTGCTGAAGTCGATGTGGGGAGAAAGGGATCTGATTCACTGCCAGTGGGAATGTAGACTGGTACAACCTTTTGGAAAACAATATGGACATTCCTCCAAAGACTAGCAAACAGTTTTTAAAATACATGATTTATGGGACTGGAGCAACAACACAAGTGGGTATTGAATTATTAAGTGGGCGCTTAATTATGACCTATCTATGAATAAAAATCCTATTTCAAAAGTGTTTAAATGTCTTTATTAAATCTGCACTCAATGACTTAGCGCTGGTCATTCAGTAGGGGTGAATTTTTTTGGCTTTTGTGTTTTCCATCTGAGGTCAGGGAATTAGTAAAAACCTTTCTTTTAAAGCAAAAAAAAAAAAAGAACAGATACATCAAAAGAAAAATGACCCATGGACTAAGAGCTTGGATTGCAAACTGAGATAACCAAAGGTATTAGACTGAGATTACCAAAGGTATAACTGAGATTAACAAGGGTATTGGACTGTGATTATAAAAGAGACTGACAGAGGCTTCAAAGGTCAGAGGGTGGTAGAGAGAGCAGAATGGGTAAGGCTCTTGCATTGGACCCAGCCACCTGGGTTCAATCCTCAGCACCCCATATCATCCCCATGGGACCACCAGGAGTCTCTGAGAGCACAGCCAGGAGTTAGCCCTGAGCATAAACAGATGTGGCCCAAAAACTGAATTAAAAAAAAACAAAGGCAGGAGAGAACCCAGGGCACTGTGATGCAAGACTCTGAGTTCCTTGGTGGTGGCTGTGGAGTAGTAACCATATGAAGTAACTATCTGAATCAAAAAGTTAATTGTTTAAAAAAGCACCATTCCTGAAGAGAATTTTTGTTTTAGTAACCCTTTAGTTCTCAAAGGGCTGGAGGACATGCTTTGATAGTGCACATTTCATTGCTTAGTCTTATAAGCGTCTTCATCTTTAAGGATACGAAAATTAACCACCGTAAAGACTTTCCATACCTATGGGTTTCAACTTCAACCTGTGTTTAGAAATGTTTTATTTGTAAGTTATATAGCTAGTGGATTTCTCCTATGCAGTCCTCAATAACTTGACCTAGACTGAAAATTCAATTTTCCCACCAATCAAAACAGGCTTTCTGTGAATGATTACACTTAGGTTTCTGACAAAATATTGCTTAATAAATCAATTCCAGAGCCAGAACGATAGCATAGCGGGTAGGGCATCTGCTTTGCACATGGCCAACCCAGGTTCAATCCCTGGCACCCCATAAGGTCCCCAAGCACTGCCAGGAGTAATTTCTGAGCATAGAGCCAGGAGTAACCCCTGAGCATTGCTGGATGTGACAAAAAAAGCAAAAAATAAATAAATAAATAAATAATAAGTCTTTTCCTCTTGAGAATTAGCCTTCTCCAATTTATCTTTCTTAGGCCGAGTCACAGAATAGTCACTCTTCCATCTCAATATTTAAACTTCATTTAGTTAATATTATTCTGCAACTTATTGTACACATATAAAAATTCCTTCAACTATATAACAACTTTCAATTTCTGTTTTTAAAGTTTCTACTTCGAGCCATGAGAACGTTTTCCACTATGTACCTTTAGCATTCGGTGATAAGCTAGTTGACTTTTTATGACAATTTTCACTGAGTTAAGTCAGTCATTGAAAGGGTTGAGTGTTTTCCAACTGGCCGATAGCTGACAGACTTTGCTCTTGAGTAATAAAGTCTCAAATGTGGTTTGGTAAAATTGTGTAAAAATACAAGATTCTGAGACATTAAAGTTTTCTAAACAAAATTATAGAACTGTGCCTCTTATTTTCAGGGTACTCAATTCTTAAATGACTTGCTTTTAGGCTACCAACATTTTACAATTAGGCGCTACATAAGACTAGAGCAATAGTACAGCGGGTAGGCACTTGCCTAACTCACCAATCAGAGCATCACTAGGGAGTAGTTCCTGAGTGCTAAGTCAGGAATAACCCCTAAGCTATCGCACAGTGACCCAAAAACAAACAAAAAAGTCAGTTAGCACTACCCTTCTTTTAGCTTTGAGGTCCTATAGTTACCCTGTGAAATAAACACACACACACACACACACACACACACATGCGCGCACCACAATTTATGTCTTTCATTAAATCTGGAACATCGCTAACATTAGCTCTTCAAGTATTACCTCTAATGTTCTCTCCTTATAAAACTTTTTTTAATATGGGATACTTCATGAATCCATGTATCATCCTTAGGCAGGGCCATGCTAATCATCTGCATCATTCCATTTTTGGTGTATGTCCCACCACACTGAGCTCTTGCTTTAATGCACTTAATAGAAGCCAGAGCTTCTTTCTCCATGGCTTAATCTTTCTTTCATATTGTTCTTTTTTTACCTTACCTTCCTTTGAGATATAATATTCCTGTGATAAATAAATTTTTCAGCTACAACTCTCAGTTCAGTCAGTAGCAAATCTCATCTGCAGTAGAAAAGTCTGTGTGTGAATTGTAAAAGTAGATTCACTTCAAGGAGTATTGTTTCATTTATGAATCTGATCTTGTTCTTTTCTCTCTTGGTTTAGTTTTTTTTAGCATAATACCCTGTCCTCCTTTATGCTTCTGATACTCTGATTTATGCCTAATATTTTAAAAAATTGAATAGTTTTTCTGACTCTAATTCATAAAGGCTATGTCTTTACATAGTTTATAATTCTGGCTTATGAACTAAATCAGTGAAGATTTATCTGTAGGAATATTATGAAGCCTAATGGAAGGGATTAAAACATCAAAGAAGGTTTACATTTTATTACCTGTCACTCAAGTAGCTTTCCAGAAAGTGTCTTTTTTAATGCTAATATCTATGTTAATAAATACATTTAAAACTTCCCAGATCACAGAACCTCAGACCTGAATGATGGTATTCCTATGTTCAGAAACTCTAAGGGACATTTCCTTTTATCAAGAGCTATAAAATGGGCAGAATTACTTGACATCTGTCTTTGATAGAAAACTCTTTTTAAATCTTAGTCTCTTACCATTTTAAACTAAAAGCAACCAGAACAGTACTCCTTAAATAAAAGGCTAACTCCAGGACTTGGGTAACATACCTGTAAGTAGAATATCTTACTAAGAAACTAGGGAAATTCTCAAAGAATTATAAAAATAACTAAGAAAAATATGAAAAGAAAAGTATTTTGGTTCTCATTCTATTTTTATTTGGGTTTTTAGTCCAAACACGGGACTTTTTATGCTTTTTTTTTATTTTTCCCCTTTTTTATTGAAACACCATGATTTACAAAGTTAAAGGTTTTCATAATATGGTTGATAGAAAGATTCATACTTCAACACAACTCCCACCACCAGTGTGTTCCCACCACCAAAGACCCTCATTTCCCAGCCACCCCTGATCCACATGCCTGCTCTATCAGCTGACACTAATGACATTGACCGTTAAAGCACATACATGGCTATGTTATTGATAAATCCATTTTCTTCCCGATTCTTGGTTATGGGAGAATCTGGCCAAATTCTGTTCTTGAATTTACTTTCTGAGTTTCTAGAATATGCTTGGTTTCTACTAGTTTGATGTACCGCATGGCCGCTTTGCAACTGCGTGTCTCAAGTCGAGCCGGGATGGCAGCTATTCCCTGTGTGTCTGTGTCTCTGCATCATGGCCAACGACTCGGAGGCAGTTCACATACTCAGGACTTACTCCTGGCTCTGAGCCCAGGGATCACTTTAACAAGCCACAAAAACCATTTTTAAGGGGCTTTTTGGATTAAACATGGAATAATTTTCACTTCAAAATAATAGTATTGTGCTATAATTCATAAATTTGCATCAGTTAATTGTTATAAATAGAAAAAGAGTTACTTGTAGTAGAAATTAAATGAATACAAAAAGTGCTTGAATTAGAAAATTATTAATGAATGTTAAACAATGTTGTTGATTTAAAACTTTGGCTCCCAAAACTACTGATGAATAGTTTTTGGAGACAGACTTTGATGTTTTGGAGAGCAAAATATGACTATGTAGAAAAGAAAGTAGAATGAGACCTTATTCAGGGGATCAAATTTAACATAACCAATAATAGGACAAACCAACATCAAATGTCTCTGGAAATAACAGAAATATTTATGCTATTGATTCTATACTATTCTAGTCCAAATGCATAGATAAATACACCCACGAGGAAACAGATGACTCCAAATTCAGGCACATAACTATAAAATACTGATATGCACATGCCAATAAATAGCTGTAAGGGAAAAAAAGCATGATCATAATGACCATATAATTATTTCCACTGAGAAAAACAAAAAAAGACTTGGAAACTGTCATGTGTGATTCTGGATTAAATTCCAAACAAGGATCACTGATTATATCAGTGTTCAATGTTCAGTATTTACTTGGATCAAAGTAACCTGATTAAGAGACTTATCTTGTTTTCTGTAACATATTTAGATACAAGAAAACACATTATCTTCAGTTTATTTCAAATGGTTTAAAAATGAAAATATGTATATTATAAATATACATGGAATGACAAAGCAAATTGGAATTAAGGGAAACACACTCAAGTTTGTACACATAGACTATCCAGGCTGTCATATTCTGTTTTTACAACTTTCTTTCAGTTTTATATAGCTGGAAAAATGACTGGATTATTTTTTTTAAAAAGCTAAGTCTTTTAATCAACTTAACTAAGCATACATCAATTGAAGTATCTTTCAATATATTGAAAATACACAACTGAATAACGAAATCCTTCTAACACCCTGAGTGCCTCCTGCAAACTGGCTCTCAACTAAGTGCCTTAGTGAGGAATGTAGCTCAGACCCTACGTGAACATTCACAAAGCTTCTTAGCTTATTTTCAGGTCAAGAGTCTAAATAAAAGTTCTAATATTTTCCTCTGTACCCCATATTGTTTTCTTGAGCTCAACACAAAATTCATTTTAAACATCACATCCTAAAATCATACTACAATAATTATAGGGAATACTTACTGCTTAGTTGTGCTGGGCACTGCGCCAACTGCTTTACATACAATTCCTTAAATAATAATTCTAGGAGGTAGGAAACAATATTGCTCCCATGATAAAACCAAGACACATAGACATCGAGGAACTTACTTCACACAAGCTACTAGAAACAAAGAGCTAGAAATAGATTAATCTTGCACAGTCCTGAGTCAGTGTTTCAAACCTCATAGTACCTTGCTTCTTCAGATATTCTGTACACCAGCACATATACCGGTGCCATCGCCATTCATATATGTACGTGCTACATGTCACAAAACAGAACTCACCAAATACTCTTTGAGCTGATTTACCACTTGTTTCACCTAACATAGTTAATTTACAGTTAGGATCTCTTATTCACCAGACTGATACCAATCCACTGGGTCCCAATTTCCTCAAATGAATGCCTTGAATTAAAAAAATTTTTTCAGGATTTCTTTTAGAGAATAATCTTCTACAATCAACAGTGGGTTTATACTTAGTCTAAGCCAAATTGGCCTATGTGGACCTACCTAATTGCTGCAATTTATGTGTCTCATTTCACTCTGCTTTGGAAATCCTAAGCAAAGCAGGGATGACAAGCCCATCCAAAGCAGGGATGACAAGCCCATCCAAAGAATTTATTTTTTAAAGATCCCCTAAAAAATTAATATATCTGTGTTCATAGTATGCTCTAAAGAGATAGTTATGTTTATATTTAATATTTGAAAGCTGATTTTATTTCAAATGTATTTCTTTGAGCAACAATTTTTGTAATGTTAAATTTATTTCATAATCTGTCAGTTAATAAGACAGATGCATATAAAATTATCTATTCATTATCCTTAATATTCAGATGTGCTAAGAAAAATCTATTCTAATAATTAAAAATTGGATATTTATTTTTGGTTTTGATTATATGCATTATGAAGAAACCAGCTAATTACCTTCCAGAGTCAATCTTTAGATATTAGACACTATGTCCAAAACAAAATTAACAATTAAACAACTTACACACTACCAAAAAATGTGAAGATTAAGGGATCGCCTCATAAATTTAAGGTTTATTCCTTATTTTTCTAGAACATGGATATTTAAACTAACAAAGATGGCCAGAAAGATGATATAGGAATTACAGTGCCAGTCTTGTACAAAATTACCATAACTTTTATTGTCACTATTTACTTGTCTTCCCATTGTTCATTGATTTGCTCGAGCAGGCACCAGTAATGTCCCCATTCGTTGGGAATGAGGCCCATTTTTGTTAGTTTTTGGCATATCAAATACACCACGAGTAGCTTGCCAGGCTCTGCCATGGCTCTGGGTTCATCCCAGGGGGCCCAGTCTTTTTCTGCATCAGACCATCAACCATCCAGGGCCCATAGGGCAGAGCCCTGGGGGTGTAGGCAAGCCTGTCTTCTGTCTGCCACTGGCTGACACAGCCAGGCACCACAACCACACCTGCAACACCTTGAGGGGCATGATAACTTTCACTACCAGCCCATAAATGATTCCCTGAGCCTTGAGAGGAAAGATTCCTGAGCACAGATATTCCCCCAAGCACTTGTAGGGGTGGTCCCTGAGCATAGAGACATGAGTAAGATCTGAGTACCACTTGGTATGACCCCAAAACCGAAATCAAATATATAAACTAAAAGGCTAAATACAAGATAAATTTATTATTAGAATAAGATTCAATCCAAGAAACAAAACTTTTATTTCCAAGGACCTTTTTTGTTTCAGTGCATTTTCTGAAATTCCTCTGGAGATGCTTAAAATTAAACCAAACAGAGCCAGAGGGGGCACTGGCTCAAAGGACAAGCTGTGCATGTGCTGTATGTGGGAAGCCCAGGGCTTAGTCTCTGGTACTGCATTTTCACTAAGCGCCAGCAAAAGCCAAGCACCAAGCTAGGGGTAACCTCTGAATAAGGCTAGGTATGATTCAAAAAAAGCAAAACAAAAAAGGGAAACAGAAAGAACAAATGCTAATAATGTTCCCCAAAATAGAACTGATCAAGGGGCCGGAGCGATAGCCCAGCGGGTAGGGCGTTTGCCTTGCACGCAGCCGGCCTGTGCCGCCCGGGTTCGATCCCCCGGCATCCCATATGGTCCCCGAGCACCGCCAGGAGTAATTCCTGAGTGCAGAGCCAGGAGTAACCCCTGAGCATTGCCGGGTGTGACCCAAAAAGAAAAAAAAAAACTGACAAGGTTGGCCCCAAGGACTGTGAAAAACAAAACCATACCATTGACTATGCAAAACTAGACAGCTACTCATACATATGATTTTCTTGCAAAAATGAGTTGTGATATCACACAAGTGATATAATAATCATAATAATGCCATCATTAGGAAGGTGAATGAAGAATCTAGACCAGAAAAATGCACATACCTTCAAAACTGTGTAGCTAAAGAGAGGCAAGACATGGTCGATTTATCAAAAATTAATAATTGTCATCACTTGTATCAATGTATCACTTGTCTTCCAGTTATTCATCAATTTTCTCGAGCGGGTACCAGTAACATCTGCAGGCTAGTATAGCCCAAGGGCCTCTGATCGCTCCAGGAACATGAAGATTCTGAAACCATTTCTTCAGGTCATGGGAATGAAGTCTATTATTGTTACTGTTTTTGGCACATTAAATACAACACAGGTAGCTTGCCAGGCTCTACCATGAAGGTGCTCTTAGTTTTTGCATTTACTGTGTACCATGCAGCTGCAAAGTGGCCACGCGCAACCAGGAAAGCCAGTAGCAAACACCCTCAAATGCACACACCTTCAAAACTGTGTAGCTAAAGAGAGGCAAGAAGTGGTCAATCTGGGGCTGGAGCGATAGCCCAGTGGGTAGGGCATTTGCCTTGCATGCGGCCGGCCTGTGCTGGCCTGGGTTCGATCCTTGGCATCCCATATGGTCCTCCAAGCACCGCCAGGAGTAATTCCTGAGTGCAGAGCCAGGAGAAACCCCTGAGCATTGCCAGGTGTGACCAAAAAGCAAAAAAAAAAGTGATTGATTTATCAAAAATTAACAATCGCCATACAAATTAAAAACAAAACCTTCAGACTTAGAAATATGTCTGAAAGCAGTAGCCAGATAGAAGGATTTGAAGGAATATCAAACTAATGACTGTGGGTTACCAACCTGGGCTGGGAAAGGCATGAACTAAACACACATGGAAGATCACATTTCCAGTAGGGTTTTGGTTAGCACAGAGCAAACAGTAGGTGCTGGCCACCTCTTTTGAGAGTCTTCTGTAGGGGCAGGGCATACTTTTCCTTGGGAAAACACACCTAAGGCAATGACTTTCTCTTACGACATGACCCAGTAACTGAAGAACTAGGGAAAAATGAGAACTGTCACAAGATCGATCTTGGAGTTTAGAGTCCATGAAATGATAATGTCAGCAGCAGAGCCTGCTGGGGAGCAAGACAGGGTCAAGTGAGTTTCTTGCTCCTTCATTTCAGTCACCTGCAGACAGATACTGGGACTGGCTCACCATCTAAGTGATCTCAAGTGCAGCCCCACAATTGAAGCTGAACCTCAGACATGGCTGTATTGTTGACTCAAACTTTAGGGCCTTGCTGCTTTCTATTGTCTCCTTTCTACATCCTTTCCAAGGCTAGAACTGACTCTTAATGCACCCTCCTTACTCCCTATTAAAACATACATTTCTTATACTCCCTACACAGGAGACAAGAAGCTTTGTAAGCTATGACAATGTCTATTGGGTTGTGTGTGTGTGTGTGTGTGTGTGAAATTTCAAGCATCAGTTAAATTAATGAGTGAATTTCCAACTGACTGGAAGATTCTCTACTGCTCTGGTTAGAAAACAATACCTGGTTGAATAAATAGAGAATAAATAGAGAATAAAGAGTTCAAAAAGATCATCTTTCCTGCTGTGGATTCTCTAAATTAAATTTGTGGTCTCTTTACCAGGATTCTTGACCCCAGATTAGTTATCTTGGTCGATCTCTGACTTTGTATTCTCGTTGGTCATTCAGTTCTTATTGGAATCACTGAGCTCTGCTCCTATGACTCGTTTCTAAGGCTCCCTTTGTGCGTTTGACACTACTGCACCAAACAAATAATCACGTACTGATTTACTCTGATTTAGACAAGCCCCTCCTGAAACTGCATGTGCTTCCTCAGCAAGGGCAGCTCCACCTCTGACTTGGGGAAATATCTCAGGTCCTGCTCCATGTCTATATCCTTGTTTATGCCCATGTCCTTCATCTACCATCATATCCCACCAACCATCTCTAGTCACCACAGCTGGCGGATAGTCAACAGATGTGCTAAAGGTGGTGGCTAAGTACTTGCTCACTATTATTAAAACAAAATAAAAGCCCAGCATCAGAAAAACTAAAGTGAACACGAAGTAATTGCATTATCATTATCTATATATCCATAAGTCCATATATGAAGTATAAATTAGGTAAAAGTTTCAAGTGTAATTTTTTAAAAGTTTCATTTCAGTTACTCAGTTAAATGACTGTGATGTGATATGGTCAAAAGTCAAGCTGCCATTCCCGACAATCTGAAGATCGCCTGAGTTTAAGGGAAGTATGATTAAATTCAGGGTCTATTCATGGGAGCTGAACTATTCAACCTTTGATACATTTACTCCTAGAACTGGAAATGCCCTGAGGAGTTTTCAGGAGGGACTCATTTCTTCAGTGTGCATGCCAGAAAAAAATGAGCCTTAAGAGACATATTGGACAATGCTGCAGAAAGATTGTGCTGGTAGGAAGCAGAATCATCCAAGGTAAGTCTGCAATGAGCAGGTCTACAACTGAGATCTGTCACTGCACACTCATCTTGATTATTCTCAGTCATCTTAAAGGAAAAAGCACAGTCATGGAATTGAGGTCACCCAATGCTTTCAACGCCTACAGACGCAATGGTGGAACACTCACATGGAAAGGCGGTATCAGTACACTAAATGCAAAATTCCCCACATTATATTTAAGAAGTCTGTAGTGTGCTTGCTTTCATTTGGCAAAACATCCGTTAATTTCTAACAGCTCCATCATAGGAATTCAGCCCAATTATCCCAATTCACTAAAAGAGGTCTCTCAATCCACAAGTGCAGTGCCAGCTAGTATTGCTGTAGCCCCAAGATATATCACTGGCACTTGGTCTTGCCATCTGTCCCCACTGTTGTTCCATCAAAAGAAGAATCTCATTTTCTCTGGTGCTGCCAAAGTAACCTTGCCCACTTGGAGCTGAGAAGCCTTGCAGATGGTGTGACTGTCTTCATGGGGGAGCACCTTGCTCAGGTTCTTACAGCAACTATTCTATTTCTTTCCAGGCACCCATGATGGTGGCCAATCCTGCCTCCAAAACACAAACCCCAGGGGCTCAAGAGTTTTTCTTCCCTCCATTCCATCTTGTAATAAATGCTTTCCTCCCTCTCCCATTAAACTATGCAGGAGAACAAGATAGTGTGCCAAACCCACCAGGAGTGATCCCTGAGTACAAAACTAGAGAACATCCTTCATGGCCTCGTCATCAGCCTCACAGCAGTTTTTAGCAGACATTGATCACATCCTTTACTTCTTTTTTTTAATTTTTTATTATACCACCGTGAAACATACAATTACAAAGGTGTTCATAATTGGTTCTTGGTAATACTGTATTGCAGCACCCATCCCTCCACCAGTGCCCCATATCCACCACCAATGTACCCCACCCCTCCCCCCCCCCCACCCGCCTTAATAGCAGGTACCCCAGTTTCCTCTCTTTCTCTCTCTATCTCTCTCTCTGTCTCTGCATCTCTCTCCCTCTTATTTTACACATTGTGGCTAGCCCTGCAGATATTTAGAGTTTATCACTTAAGTCTCTTTGTGTATATTCAGTGGTGAGTTTTAATCTGCCATTACCATTTCCCATATTTAGTAAAACACTGGTATCTATTTATATCCTATTAATGAATGCAGTCATTCTATATCTGTCCTTTTCCTTCTGACTAATTTCACTCAGCATGATAGTCTCCATGTCCATCCATTTGCAGGTAAATTTCATAATTTCATCTTTTCTGACAGCCGCATAGTATTCCATAGTGTAGATGAACCACAGTTTCTTTAGCCAGTCCTCTGTTCTCGGGCATTTAGGTTGTTTCCAGATTCTAGCTATAGTGAATAGCGCAGAGATGAATAAAGAAGTACAGATAGTGTTTCTGCTATGTGTTTTTCGGTCTCTAGGGTATATTCCCAGGAGTGCTATTGCTGGATCAAATGGGAGCTCAATATCTAGCTTTCGGAGGAATGCCCATATTGTTTTCCAAAAGGGCTGGACCAGTCGGCACTCCCACCAGCAGTGGATGAGAGTCCCTTTTCCCCACATCCACGCCAGCACCGGTTGTTTGAGTCACCTTTCCCTTCAATTATAAGAATTCTATATTCTCGCAGTCATTTCTCTATCTTCCTTTTACCCCAGGGTATCTCTAATGCCAACTCTTTAAGAAATAGGCTTATTTATATAAATGCAGCTTAAATGTATGCATTGAAAACTATGTTCTAGGTAACTTAGGTCCCAATGAATTGAGTATTACTTTATTAGTGCTCCTTATCTCATCTAATCTCATGTCCTTAAATATCATCTAGACACTGGCATCTCCCAAGTTAGATCCTACTTTTCATCCCATTCCAGATTTGAACTTCCTGCTCAAAAACATTCATTTGCACATCTGAAAGAATCATCAGCAAAATTGGATCTAAGACTGAACTCTTCTTCCGAAATATGCCACTGCTCCCCACCTCACTCCACACCACCTCGCCTCCATCTCTAACAGAGTCTATTCACTTGAAGATGCTTGGACCCCATATTTGATTCATGTTAATTCCTCTCTTTTTGCCTACAATGAGTTTATCAAAATAACCTTGCAGATCAATCTCTAGCCAGACCATTTCTCATCACTCCTGCCATTCTAATCTAAATCAACATCAATACTAATCTGGATGAATGGAAGATCCTTCCAGGATCACCTTCTTCCATTCTTGGCTTCTTTTTGTCTTTCTCATCCTACTAAATGCATGGAAAGCTCTACAGAGTAATGATCTGCAGTCATTTGATGCCTGCTGTCTTCCAGGTTCGATAGCATACTAGTCCCCAAGCAGCTCATTTGGATTCCTTCTGCTTGCACTGTTCCTTCCTGAGACTCTTGTATGGCCTCTACCCTCATTTCATTCAAGTCTCTAGAAAATACCTTCCTCAGAGACTTTCTTTCCCAGCATATGCAAGAAGAGAAGCCTCTCCCTCTCTATTTATAGTTTTTCACCTCTTTACTACACTTACTTTAGCCCACATTTAATGCTAATCCTACCTATCCATTTGTTATAAATCACAGTCACTCTCACTGCATTTTGAGGTATTCTATTCTGATGATTCTTTTACTCTCACTTTCTGAAAATAAATGCTAGCACCCATACCAGCCCCTGCACGCACCCTCTGGGCTCTCTCCAGCTCCGCTCTGTCTGCTTGAGGCTCAGGACATCTACATTGATAACATTGTTGATAGACATTTTGACAATTTGGGCAAGGTGTTACCACAGTTTTTCTACTGCATGGCTCGCAGGGCCGCTTGCGGCTGCAGGGTTCATCAATAAATGCTGGATTTAGAGGTGACTACAAGAGTATGCCACCTGCACGGCAGAGCCTGGCAAGCTACCCATGTCGTATTTGAAATGCCAAATACCAGTAACAATTATAGACCTCATTCCCATGACCTGATAGAATGGTTTGAGGCTCTTTATGTTCCTGGAGCAAGCAGATGCCCTTGGGCTCTAGCCCAAGAGCATGAGACAGGACATATGGAGATGTTACTGGTGCCCGCTCCAGCAAATCGATGATGAATGGGAAGACAGTGATACAGTGATACATAAATTAATTACTATCAATGAAAAAGTTACCAATAATTTCCCCCTTTTTGTTTTTTACTTGAAGTTGAGCTTATACCACAAGAAAACTAAAACATATGATATGAAAAAGCTGTATATTCTTCTTGTGGCCATTTTTGTTACTTTACTACATGAAAGAACAATCAGAACCCACTTATGCTTCTCATAGTATAAAGAAAATATGCTAGAACATTTTCAAACAGCATTCTATTGAAAACCTATGTGTAAATCATTGAAAATAATTCACAGATTATATGGATTGATGATGATATATTCCATAATTAAATAGTTCTCAAAGAAGTAAATAAGTGACTTCAAATTCACATCATTTTTTTTTGCGACGCTCAGGGGGTTACTCCTGGCTCTGCACTCAGGAATTATTCCTGGCAGTGCTCGGGGACCATATGGGATGCCGGGGATCGAACCCGGGCCATGAGCCGGTCGCGTGCAAGGCAAACGCCCTACTCGCTGGGCTATCGCTCCGGCCCCATAATTCATATCATTTTTAATATAGATGTTGACTGATATTTTGAAATGTGGGTTCTAAATTTTTCACTATGTCTATTTTTGACAGTATAATTATAGGAGGGACAAAGAGACTTTGTGGGTCACCATTAGTTTAAATTGCCTTTATCATAATTCTTTATGATTTAGGATTATTTTTGAAAGTATCATTCATTATTCTACATATTTAATACCTTGAATTTAATGTTGCTATTACCCTACTGTAGTGAAAGTTTCCTGGTTCAAGAAATGAAAATCCTTGCCTTAGCAAAACTCAAGATCAAAGCAGTAGAACAGCTTGTTATCTTATAAAAATTACTCTTAAGCTATGGTTCTGATCAATAGGATAAATAGTTAAGTTATTGATGGAGAGGAGTAGCTCAGCAAGAAACAAATAAAGAATAAAGTCAAGACTGTTTTTGAAATACCTAGTAGGCAGCAAGCAATAAAATGAGTCCAAAGTTAAAAAAAAGAGATCAGAAACAGAAGTTCATGTTTTGGTTCCATCAGCACATGGGTAGTATGTTAGAGTCAAGACATTGAATGGGTGAATGGTATTCGGACCAGAGAAATAGTACAGCATGTATCTGTATCTCCAGCACCCCAGATGGTGTGTGCCAAACCCACCAGGAGTGATCCCTGAGTACACAGCCAGGAGTAAGTCCTGACCACAGCCAGGTATAATCCAAAAACAAAGAAGGAAAGAAAATAAATTGAATAGTATTAATAAAAGAATGTTCATGGCAAAGTGTTCACCAACATGTATTCTGAATTTGTAAGAAACAGAAAATTATTTGTCCGGGTACACTCTTTGAGCACCCACAAATGTGAGGGAACCAGGATCTACTGGGGCCCAAGAAAAGAGAAAAAATTCTTTTTTTTAAAACAAAGCAGTAAAAAGAATTTTTCTTTTAAAAAATATATCTAAAATCAAAATCCTCAATTGTAGTCTTCTAATCAATCTTGTCACAGTTTTTCAAATAAAAATCAATGGCTTTTATTCAAATGGTCTCTATTAGAAGATTTCCATAGAACTTCCCTTTTCCAATCAAGAAGATACTGACAATTTCTTTTTAGACTCAAAAATGAATTAAAGAGAAAAAGATAAAACATAACTTTGGAAACAAAGACTTGCATAAAACATATAAACATGTGAAAAGTAACACCAATGATTATGTCAGTAGAAGCAGAATAACTGCACGTATACAATACTGCTCGGCTTCACTTCAAGAATGCATTCAAAGACAAAGAGAGAGCAGAGTGAAAAACAGACATTAATTTTGTTTCCTTCTAAATTGTTAACCAAACTACAGGAAGAATTTTATTTGTGACTTAAGACTTGAAAAAAAGAGAAGAGAAGAAAAGAATACAGCAGCAGCATAATTTTAGGAGCTTGAATATAAACAGGAAAAAATCCAATTTACCAGATCTCCAAGCAAATGCTTTTCAGCCTTTCTCCAACCATGATCCCTTCCAATCAAGTTTTCTTCCATTGAAACAATTGTCCTATCAGCTGGCTCCTTAATTTCATATTATGTCCCCCATTTATGTTTTATTTCTTCCACTGGTCCCGGCCTGTAATATCCTGGAGGTGCACAGGGCAGATAGTGCTCCCTGGTTGAGAAACAATGGCTTAGGAAGCCAGGCCAAGCACAAAGAAGGAAAGCTCAGAGCCAACCCAATAGATACCCCAGCCATCATTCAGTCTCTGTATCACCCGCCCGAGCCTCTGAGGTAGAAGAAGTGAGGCTACAAAGTGCAGCATTTATTGCAAGTTCTCCAAGAAATTATTAATGCCCCAATCCCATCCCAATCCAAGCACACCAGTATTCTTCCATCTCCACACTGACAGAGCATAAAGAGGTACTTAGTAAGGAGAGTTAACCAGCAGTTCTTCAGAGCAGTAAAAGTCAGTGACATTAAGAAGCACTGTATTGACAACACAGGGATTAAGTGAGCATCGACCTGCAGAATTTGACTCTTCAGCTACATATTACCTCCCCTGACCCCAAAAAGGAAAAGAGTGGTTTACATTGATGCTGGGGATCAAACCCACATATTCAAGGCATCATTCTACCACTGTGTATATTCAACATATTTAAGAACAAAAATCACTATCACTATCTTGCCGTTCATCATCTATTTGCTAGAGCGGGCACCAGTAATATATCCATATGTCCTGTCTCATGTTAGTAGAACCCAAAGGCATCCACTTGTTCCAGGAACATAAAGAGCCTCAAACCATTATATTAGGTCATTCCCATGAATTAGGGAATGAGGTAATATAAATGGTACTGGTATTTGGCATATCAAATACGACACAAGCAGCTTGCCAGGCTTGCTGTGCAGGTGTCATACTCTTGTAGTCACCTCTAAATAAAGCATTTATTGATGAACTGTGAGGCCACAAATAATTTCTCAAATATAAGAATATATTTGAAAACCATTGATGTTTATCAATAATTTGAGCCCCACTCCCCCATTTGCAAGGGATAGTTTTTGCAAGAGATAGTGACAATCTGGGCAAAGAACTGAAGGGAATTTACTTGAATACTCAGGGAAAGTTTTTCTTTGTGAACAGAGATATTCCAGTCCCACTAATAATATGTGAAATACACCCCACCTGGAGCTGCTAAAATCCTCTTGCAAACATGGTGCAGAGAGAAGATGGCAGGTACATGACATGTGACAATAAGGCAAAGTAGGACAATCTGGGTCCTTGATGATTTTAACCGTTACAAAATAGAGCAGTCAGGGGCTGAAGTGATAGTACAGAGGACAGGGACCCATATGGTCCCCTAAGCACCACCAAGAGTAATTCCACAGGCAAGAGTAAGCCCTGAGCATCACTGAGTATATCTCAAAACAAGACAAAAAATAGAGCAAACATATTCTTCTTGGATATAAAAGCTAATTTTGCTATTATTCAACTACATTTTTTAAAACTTGAAGACAAATTGATCTTTAAGTTTTTTGTCCCCTGGGAAGAACCTAGAGTCACGGCAAAGCCTGGCAAGCTACCTGTGGTGTATTTGATATGCCAAAACCAGTAACAATAATGGACCTCATTTCCAATCAATGGAGATGTTACTGGCACTAGACAAAATGGGAGAGTGACAAGTGAACAATGGGAAGACAAGTGACAAGTTTTTTTTGTGGGGACACACGTGGCCCTGTTGGGGGAGCACTGAAAGCAGTGCTTTGAGGCCTATGAAGTGTCAGGAGTGACCCCAACACTAAAGTCTGCAAAATATGTGCTAAGGCCCTTTCACTCATCCACCCAGCCCTTGAACTAAGCCATCTTACCAAGGCATTCTTTATTTGACATATGCATGCTCAGAAAAGGACATTTTTTATGTCTGGATAATAGTTTTAAGGAAGATATCACATGGGATTAAATTATTGAATTATTGGGGGCTCAAATATATTTGGAATGATTGAAATAATTTGTCTAACTGATAGGAAGTAAAGAACATGAGTAATCTAAATAAGAAAGCAAACTTTTTTCCTCAAAGCAAACATAGAAATTTCTCTTAGTTTTTACTTTTTAAGACTCTAATTTTCTTATTATGAATTATAGGTATTTATGATGAGAAACTGGAAGTTTGGATGGATATTAAGATGAAAATTAAAACATGAAAATTTGGGTAGGTATAAAATCTAGCAAAACTGTCCCTTTTCAAATGTCCAGCAAATAGCTAAATATTCCTATATTTTAAAAAAAATACTTAAAGTCAGTAAAATCTCCTGATACGTAACCGAACTGTTCACTCAATTATGTATTAGACCTTATGTGTAGTTTATTAATTATGTGATAATAAAAAGTTAGTATAATAAACTTTCTGATTAGAATAAATATGCATACATATATGCATAATCCTAAATTACTTCTGGTTCAAAAACATGAATTGAAACCAGAGCTGAAAATTACTAAGAAAGTAAAGGCACTGGTGGAGGGATGGGTGCTGGAACACTGTATGACCAAATCCCAGATATGAACATCTTTGTAATTGTATATCTCACGGTGGTATAATAAAATACTTATAAAAAATGCAACCAATCCAACCAAATGATATGGCAAACCAAAAAAAAAATTTGGCTTTTAGCCAAATAAATTAAAGTGTTAGACATAAATTTACATTTTAGAGCACTAAATGTACCCAGAGGGATAAATATGATAACCCCTAAATCTATGTATGGCAAACCACAATGGTAAAAAAAAGGGAGGGAGGGAGAGACAGACAGAGAGAGAGAGAGAGAGAGAGAGATAGAGAAAGGAAAACTGCCTACTATAGAGTTAGGCCAGGGAGGGGTGGAAGGAATTTCGGGACATTGGTGGTGGAAAATGAACCCTGGTGTAGGGATGGGTGCTGGAGCACTGTATTTTGAAACGCAATCATGAACCTTTGTAATTGTATATCTCATAAGGGTATAAGAAAAATTTTTTAAATCTGCAGTCTTATATTATTATCATAAATGAAAGAATAAAATCAACTTCAGAAACTAGAAAAAAAGTACAAAAATATCTCTAAGAAAAATTGATGAGAAAATTGAAATGATGAAAAACAAATATTAAAGAAATAAGTAGCATGAATTCTTTAAAATTCAAGATCTTCAATTAGCTACAAAAGTTTCTCTCTGCAGATTCCCGGCTGAGACCTCTGGGGCACCCTGAAGGCGGGCAGGGCTCCTTGTGCCCTACCAAAGCCCAGCAGCCGCAGTCACATCTCAGACAGCTCAGATACTGCTGCTGAAGACTGAGCACCACAGGGATCCTAATTTGATGGAAAGTTCATGTACATGAGATATTTTGGCTGGAAACTCCAGGCCTTCTTGGCGTGGGAGTGGGAGACATCCCTAAAACTCTCCATACTCCAGAAGCTCCGTAGCCAATCCCATATTCCACCTCTGCCACAATGTAATCTCATTTACCAGACCTGTTCCAGACATCCATTAATAAATCTCAAAAGAGATCAACTAGTGGCAAAAATTTCTCAGATCCCCATTCCTGGCTGAGACCTCCAGGCTGACCTTGAGAGGGGAGAGGACCAGCTCCCAGCCTCCCAAAGCCCTGGCAGCCACAGATTTGTCCCAAAGGCATCACCATGCCTCCTGCAGGACTGCCCAATTAAATATTCTGGATGTTCTGCAGCTAAGGCTCAGTAGGGCGTGTTACCCAACAGCGGCATATCTCCATCTTCTACCATACTAACCTCCTTGTAGTAGCACACCAGATTGGTTAGAAACGTAACATAGAAGCCAAGCAATATCAACTGACTGAAATGTTAAAATACAGAAGGCTTAACTTGCAACAAGGACTTAATTGTCCCATGATAAGTTACATGGGATAAGTTACATTAATTTTCACAAATGTTCTTATACAGAAATATTTTTATCACTCCATTAGCCATTTCATGGTAGCAAGAACATAAAATACATAATTGTGGGCCTTCTGCTACAGGGGAAGGCTTGAAGAGTGGTTGGCACATGGAGACAGTGGTGGAGGGAAGGCGACAGCGATAGTAGGATTGGTGTTGGAATATTAAATGCCTGTAACAAATCATCATGAAATTGGCAATGTATGATGTTTAAATAAAGTGGAAGAAAAATAAAATTCAAGATCTTAGTTCTTTAAAATCGGTAAGGAAATAAAACTTATGCCAGGAATTTATCAAGAAATAAGTGAAAATATAAATGCATGACATCAGGAATGGTGACAATTTTCTAGAAAAATATAAGCAAAGAAATTTTTTAATAATAGGTAAAGAAATTGAGTAGAGCAAGAGCTATGCAAAAAAAATTTTTTTCCAATGAATTATTTCAATAAAGATTAGTCCCAGAGAGTTGTCTCAGTAAGTCTGATAATGTATTTAAGGGTGAAATGATTCCATTTCAAATGAAATGCTTCCTTATTCATTCTGCAAACTAGGGATAACGTTTGCAGAAAAATGTGAGAAAGCAAAACAAAATGAAAAGTGCAGATTAAATTTACCTAAACTAAAACTTAAGCCTTAGTTGGAGCCATTCTGAGTCAATTCTGAGTTCTGTGATTCAAATGATGATATAATCATCTATTGAGCTATAGCTTAACCCAGACAAATTTCCAGCTCACGTTCACCCCATCCCACTTACCAATACACATCTGAAATCTAATATTTGCAGCCCTCCTGTTCTACTTAGCAAGTACAAGATTCATTTGGTTGCACGTGACTTCTTACTTCCTTGAGAGAAAGGATAAATATTGACTTATATGATGTCAAAGCCTAAGGATGTGGTGGCAGCAGGAATGGCTAGATCCAGGAATGCAAGAAATGTCAGTAAATGGGGTCCCTGCATATGATTTTTCAGTGTGCAACAAGTCCACTCTCAGTATCCTGGGCCGTGGCAAGAGCTGCATCCACTCTATGTAAGATACCTTGTTTCCTTTGTCCAGTAGCATTTGATGGTTTGAAAGCTTGTGAGTTCCCTGAGTGGAATCTGAAATTGACACCCTCTACATAGTGTGAGGAAAGGAGGAAGAGGGTAAACCACTCACATTGGAAAGAGGTGATTTGGAATAAGCAAGGGAATTCCCTTGGAAGGCGATCGTGAGGAGCTGCAAGATGGTGGATAGATCACTGCACCCATCTATCACAACCTGGCGTTTACAGTAAAGGTCTTCACCTGCATCATTCACATGCACTCTCCACAAAGTCTCAACAAAACGTGGCTCTTTCATGGTTCTGTCCATGACTACAGATCCCAGTTGGAAACATGTACATTACATAAATGGTCTAAGGGCTTGAATGCCAGGCTCGACCCACACACTTGTCCTATTTAGTAACTACTCCAACTGTACTGACTTAGAAGGCATCTAGAGTTGTACCTTTCTCTCTTGATACAGAACTCTCTATTAGGTAGGCAAAAGACATGCTCTCCGGATTCAGTCTGCAGCTGTTTATCTCACACCCTGTGGTCTGTCTCCTGGCTTGAATTACAGACAGCCTGTCCCTGTGGTCACCAACATGATGACAAGAAGTCCTGAGCTTGCTTTGCCCTGGGAGCTTGAAATATAAAAGACCGACTGAAAACTTTTCCACAGAAGTCTGCTGATAAAAGCTCATGCTGGATTCTTACTGGGAAACCTGAGTCATATAGATTGTTGAGCAGCTCTTGGGCCACAGGACACAAAGCTGAAGAAAGGTAACGCTCACAGGACTGCATACAGAAAAGTTTGCAGACACTTCACATACATGCACACACTTCCACAGACATGCACATATTTGCCTGAGTGTCATTACCACCAGGTATAAAAAAAGATGTTTTATTCTTATATTTTGGCTTAATATTTTTATATACAGAATAATGATGCATTCAGCAACTCCCTCCATGGCAGATCACCAAATCTCTGCCAAGAGAACTTCATTTATTGAATTAAATTTTGTGGGTTTCTTGTTTTGTTTTGTTTCCTCTGCTAAACTTGTTTTAGCATTTCAAATTGCTAAGTCAGACTTTTTAGTGGTTGAAACAACATTCTATGAATTGATCTTGAGGTTGATTTGGGAAGAAAGAAATCTGATTAGTCTGTACAAAGATATTACTGTTTTCTATATATTGTTTCAATTGCAATATATTCAGAAATGGTAGAAATGGATATTCCTGTAATAAAGAGACTTTTCTATACAAAGCTGTTCTAAGTAGATTGTAAGATATGAAGTCAACAGCTCTTGAGCCCAAATTCAAGACTTAAATTCAGACAGAATATAAGAAGTCCCTTTATCCCAAACCAAGGAAGTTGTGATGTGTTATAAATCTAAGTTCAGACTGTGTTTTGTTCAGCCTTGATGGAAATACCTCAAAGCCAAAGCAGGAAAGCAGGAATCACTTCTCTGTTGAGAAGTGACCCATTGATGGAAATGGGGGCTGGAGGGTGTGTGTGTATTCTTCTTCTGTGTGTGTGTGTGTAAGCGAGTGTATAGAAAGAGAGAAAATGAATTTGACCAAGGTCAGAAAACAAATATTAGCTACTAGGATGACTATTTAAATAACCTAAAAAGTCTTTAGATTTAACTTAGATTTATCATTGAACTTAACTGTATATAAGAATAGACAACGAATCCTATTTTCAACTCTGAGAATCAAAGTAAAACAAACTTCCAAGAGGTGGAGGCGGGCAAATATAGCAGAGGGGAGTGGGACAGGAAGGTGGAATGACAGCACCTTCTACCTAACTCCCGCAGGAAGATAGCCCGTGTGTGCTAAGTCCAACGAACAGAGCGCGAGAAGACTGGGATGTCAGCAACTCAGCCTCCTTACTCACACTATCCTTACAAACGTGGAGTCACTTGGAAAGGTCTGTGCTCCTTAGGCCTCCACCATGAGATTTGTCATAAAGCTCAAATGACCTCATCAATGGCCCACTCTAATCATTGCAGGAGGTCATGGCAGGTCAAATTAGGAGCTTTTCTATCAACACTTAAAAATACTTCAGCAATCAAGAAGAAAGAGGCTGCATGAGGCTTATTTTTTAAAGCAAGAAATATTTTCCAGAACATTGTACATTTTCAGAAACTCCATAATGTCCCAATGACTTTCCATCAAAGACTCCTGCAGAATTGGCAGAATCTGCTTGACATGAGTCAATTACAATTGATTCACTGCATCAGATTAACTCCAACCTCAGCATATTGCAGCGGTCAAGCACCCGAGTCCTGCTGCAGGACTGCAAGGGCTCTGGGAACTGCTCTCTGCCAGCATCAATTTCCATAAGCCCACTCTCCAAGGATGGCAATAACCCCACCTGGGTGTGCTGCCTTCTTGCAGTCCCTATGCCTGCAAGAAGGCAGGCACTCTTGAGACTAATGCACTCTTGTAGTCTCAAAACTGCCTGTAGGTAGGATAACGGAATTTGTAAACATCAGAAATGAGATTCAAGAGGGAGTGTGTTGCCCTACCTCATTCTGTTGTAACAAACCCAGAACACAGAGCCTCTATGTTCCTAATGGTCTTCTAAACTATAAGGATGGTTCTAGCTCTTTGCTTCTCAGTTATAGTACTCACCAAGGTTATCTTTTCCGTGTACCACACCCCCCCACACACACACAACAAGCTTTATTGAGATCAAACTGAGGGTGAAAGGCTATCAATCTTCAATGAAAGCTCCAAGACATGCTAATTTCTAGATTCCCTCCTCTAGCATTCATACAAGTCTGGAAAACTTCAGGCATATGGTATGCGTTGGGATAGTCTAAGTCTTTGCATTATAAATAATGACATCAACCTGTTACATGGCAGAAGAGTAGGAAGTTGATTTTCGGGAAAGTTTCAAAGCTGAAGCTCCCCTCCCCGCTGTTTTCCTCCTCCCTATCCCTCCACCTTCCCCTCCAGCAATATTCTTCTGTTAACAAAGAAAAGCTATGGTGCAGTCTGCTTGTATTGAAGAAATGTCTCCGCTTTGAACATCTAGACTTTAGCAGAGATTTTCTTTCACAAATCTGTCTCTTTGTGGGCTCTCTGGGATGTCTTTGCCTAATTTTATATCAGAGTATTTGTCTTGGTAAAAGAACAACCCTTAGTTCTGCAAATATATCACACACCACATCCACTTCTATTTACATAGGTCTCTACACATGCGGGGAGAGACACAGCTATTTATGTCTACATATATATGTGTGTATAATAGATTTTTTCGCACAAATTTCTCTGGCTTCCGCTGTCTTCAATGGAGCTTTAAAACCTCTAGGCAGATTGTATCAATGCTTCATCAGCCTTCCATTGTCGCTCTAACAGACAATACTCTGAATGGTTCCAAAAGAAAATCACTACCTGCTGATAGCCAGGGTAGATGTCACTTACCAGATGTCTGCCTTTCATTGTTGCTAACTTGTTTAATTTCTGCACTCAGCAATGAAAGTGTTTTGATCCTTCAAAGCAAAAAAAAAAAAGTGTGCAGGGCCAATTGATTTCAAATGGCCTCTCTTTAGATTGAATTTTTATTTTATTTGGTTGAATGATTCTCTTTCATTTAAACCAGTATTTATGTGGAAAATTCAAATAATGTGTTCCACTTTGCATTTCAAAACAGAATCTTCATGTTTATAAAACCACTTTCAAATTGCAATTACAGTTATTTGTTTCTGGGATACACAATATGAAATTGGGTCAACCTTGTTAATGAGCAACTAGTGTTGCTGTTAATGAACTACTAGCGATGGTATCAAGGTTTCATCCCCAGCAGGTGGGGATGAAACACAATATGTTACCATAGATAATTATGTTAATGTTTCAAATATCCACAGACCAAAGAAGTCATTACAAACATACAACTGAGAGGTTAAAAGGATCAGATACATGGAGTGGACTTAACTTTCACCCAGAAGTCTTACCAAATAGTCTCCCATTCAGAAAAAAATTGTTGTCTGGTATTGTTAATTTGTGGTTCATAAAAGAGTCAAGAAAAGAAGGCTTATTTCAGCTGGTGTGGGAGCTGTCAATATGGGCAATAGACTTTAATACTTGGGGCTTGAGATGAATTACTGTAAGATAAACATTCAGGCAGTCAGCAAGAATTTAATTGTTTCATCCTGAAAGAGTAATTCTGTGGAACAAGTATAATAACTGCAAACCAATTTGGTTCCTGTCTTCAAGAAGCTCACAAAACCTTTAGAGAGGCAGTATATATATACATCTGAAGTCATTGCAAGATACAGAATCAAATATGAAGGAGAGACCATGTAGAACGAAAGCAAGAAGATGAGGCCAAGAACAGTCGGGGATAGCTTGGGGTGCAGATATAGAATACCCAACCAACAGTAGCTTTGAGAGCAAAGATTCTTGTAAAGATCTCTCAGGTATGAAGCATGAAGTTTGGTTTAATGGTGGCTTAGGGTTAGAACAGTGCAGAAAAGTGCTAGTCTCCAGTACAGGAATTGCTGCTCAGTGGTGTCATCAACAATCCAAAATGCCTTTCTATCATTTCCCTTTTCCCATTTTCCAAATGTCAGTAATATAGAACATATAGTCCCTTGGTAACTGTTGTATCCCTGACCAACACCTTAGCTACTGGAATCCATAGCAGAAAGAGTAGAGCAGGGGGCATGGAAAAGAAACTTTTTATGCCTTTCTTTAAAGGTGGAGAACAAGAGCCGCACAAAATCTCAACATGGTTCCTCACATACTTTGACCAGAACTGCTCTTTGTAACTGTTCTTAGAGTCCCTGACACTGACCATAAAAAGAAAGAATCATTGCCAATAGAATCATAGACCAATTCAGTGCTATTGAGTAGCACCTGGAAGAATCTGGTGCAAATCAGATCTCACTTAGTAATAGAAACAGATCAAGAGATGATTGAAGAACAAGAACTGAACCAAAGCCCCAATCAGACACAAACCAGTATAGAAGGCTAAGGCTGGCATATAAATCAAGCACCAGACCCTCTTCAAATACATTTCCAGACCAAAATCCCCCAGACCCCTGCCAGAGAGAAACAGAAAACAAAGAATAATAGCTATAACTTAGAGAATGCATTGGGGGAGAAATGGTACCTAGGACTTAAGTTGGCTTTGCATAGCACCTCTTGGCTAGTGATACACTTCATCATTTAGTGTGTGCTGTAGGTCTCAGATGATAATTTTGAAATAGCTCAGCACACCAAATGTTACATCTGAGATAAATTTACTTAGATGGCTAAATTCTACCAGTGAATCATAAAACTCTGACCTTTTCAACATCACTGTTCCCATAACTAAATGTTTGTCCTCATTACTAGGAAAGCTTTCCAAAAAATAGGTATTGACAGACTCTACACCAAAGCCTTCTGAACAAAACTTCCACAAGTAAGAGTCCTTGAAAACTGCCAAGAGTGCTGTTAAGGCGATAAAGGCCAACAGATTATTAGTTGCGGAGTCAGCTTTAACAAGGCTCTTCCAGGAAAGCACCCCCAAACCCGGTGTGATAGGCAACAGGGTTTATTTCTTCTCCTTCAGTTCCCATGGCTGCTGTGGGTTGACTGTGGCTCTGTGACTTTGCTTGGAGGCATGGTCCCATCCCAAGGATCAAATCCAGTGTTTGTCAAGCCTTTGTTTAAAAAAAAAATCTGTTAAGTGTTATCTGTGTGACATCAGTATTTATCATGTGATATCGGTATGTTTTGACCCTCCCCAGAATTTATCTCTAAAATTATATTTGGACATGTTTTATGTAATGTTTGCTCATGTGCTACTGCTCAGGTCAAATAACATCCTCACCCTTGGTAACAAATGAATAAATATGTTCATCTTCCTAGGAGGCAGTGAATGCTATGTGACCAGCTATAGGGAGGGTAAAGGATAATTAGAATAGTATTTCAAACTCCTATCTGTCTAGTCTCATGCAAATGTTCTGTGCATACCACAGAACATGGAAAATTCATGGGATGCCTTCTTCTGTCTTCCAGGAGTCTAACAATGACAATCTGTGGGCAGACCAGATGAAATTCCGGTTTTCAAGTGCACGGTGCTTGAGGTGGAGAGTCCTACATAAAATCCTGTTGCTATCACACTACTCCTATACAGAAGCTCTGCTACTATAGGCAAAATGTGAGCACTTAATCATGAGACCAGGTTTTTTTTGTCTAATGCTAGACCTGAACTTGATTCTAAATAATCATCAACCGAGCTTTCCACCAGATGTGACTGCCTCTATTTCCTAATGCTCACCATATCACCTAGCATGTTGGTTCTATATTATAACTATAGGTAAGAGAAGTGGCTCAATTTCTGTAATTTAATTCACTGCATTTTGTTTATGTTGGACAGCTCTGTGACAGTAAGTATCACTTTCAGAGAAGAGCATTTAGGAAGAGCATTGAAGAGTTCTTCCAGCATTACAACGAAAGCAAGAATAACTCCCAACTTGACATTTAGCTTTCCTAGACCATTAGAAAGAAATATTGGCATTGCATAGTACACCCTTAATCCTAGAACAAAATTAATGCAACAAGTGGAAATAATTATAATTAGAAAACATGGTACCTTCCCCTCCTGCCCTATTAATTCCTGCTCCGTACCAAGCTGCATTTATTAAGGTGGTTACCTTTCCTCTGTACCAGACCCCTTCACACTTGGGAGGTTTTCTGTGTTTGGTTCATTTCTTTGATCCTATAACAGATTATCTTTTCCCCAATATTTTCAATGTGAGTAAAATGTGAGCGCATCAGAGAATTTCTCTGTGATTCTTGGATTCCTTTCTTTGTCAGAGCATTTGCACCCAACTTCACTTAGACACTTAGACAGGCCTAAGTGTTGCCTGTGGGGCTCCACATTCAGTCCACATACCTGCAAACAATGCAGAGTACTTGGGAATTAACACCCGCCCCAGGGCAGCCCCTTGCCCAGTGATTAAAAGAGGGAGAAGTTATGTCCCATTTCACATCCCTTGACCTGAGCACAATGACCTGGACACTTCCAGAATGCTGTCCAGAGTTCCCTGATGGCACTGAGGTCCAGTGTGCAAACATGGTGACTGATTTAACAATATGCTCCCCAAATGTTCCCATTTATTTCCACTTAGTACAAAACATCAACAATAAGATAGTCACATTAACCTTTTTTTGTTCCATAAGTAAATAAATGTGGCTGTATTCTTAGGACTAGCCTATTCTTCTTAGCATTTATCCTGGACCCAGAGAGAGGGCATACAGTTCATTTAGAGAGTACGTGTTGTATGTGGTTTTTTTTGTTTTGTTTTGTTTTGTTTTTTTGCTTAGGGGTTACTCCTGATTCTGCACTCAGGAATTATTCCTGGAGGTTCTTGTGGAACCATATGCGATGCCGGTTCAAACCAGGTTGGCTTCATGCAAAGCAAATGCCCTCCTTGCTGTACTATTGCTCCAGCCCCAGAGAAAACATACTCTTATCTCTACACGCATCTAAAATATTGGGCCATACTACTAGTTTGTAAATGCCAGTATGCATATTGGAACTACCATGTAATTCTTTTGGGTTTTGTCTTGGCTTTGGGGGGAATCCACACATCATGGTGCTTGGTGGTACTCCTAGCTCAGTGCTCTGGGGTCTCTCCTGCCAGTGTTTGCACGGTCATACCATATTGAGGATTAAGCCTCCTGCTTACATTGTATATACTTGATCGAACAGGGAACTAGAATTTCTAGAAGAAAAGTGTAGACAGTTCTTCATAAGCTATATGTGCTTAAACTAAAAAAAAAAAAAAAAGAAAAGAATCCTTTAACTTTTTTTTCTGTTCCCCCTTTTTATTTATTTTTTTTAACATTTTACTATACCACCGTGAGATATACAATTACAACGTTGTTCACGTTTGGAGGTTTCGGTCACACAGTGTTCCAGCACCCTGCCCTCCACCAGTGCCCATCACCCACCGCCCATGTCCCCAATTCCCTCCCCCTCCTACGTCCAGCCTCAATTGCAGGTTCTTTTATCTCCTCTCTCTCTCCTTCTCTCTCTCTTCCTTCTCCTACACATTGTGGGTTGCACTACATACACTTAGAAGCCATCATTTGCATTTTTTTGTCTGTATTTAATGCTCAGTTCTATGTTGGTATCAGACCTTTTGATAATTATTCACACATGTTCCTTTCTCTATCTTACCTAACTTCTGACTCCAACGCGCTTGTGGTAATTTCCACTTTTGGTAAGATCCCTGGTATATTTATGTCATGCAAATAAATGCAGTCATTCTACGCCCTCTCTCTTTCCTTCTGACTAATTTCACTCAACATGATTCTTTCCATGTCCATCCATTTATAGGCAAATTTCATAAGTTCATTTTTTCTGACAGCTGCATAGTATTCCATTGTGTAGATATGCTACAGTTTCCCTTATCCAGTCATCAGTTCTCGGGCATACTGGTTGTTTCCAGGTTCTGGCTATTATGAATAGTGCTGCTATGAAAATAAAAGTGTGGATTGTGTTTCCGCTGTGTGTTTCTGGCTTCCCAGGGTATATTCCCAGGAGTGGTATGGCTGAGTCAAAGGGGAGCTCAATTTCTAGTCTTTGGAGGAATGTCCATATTATTTTCCAGAAAGGTTGTACAAGTCAACATTCCCACCGACAATGTATGAGAGTCCCCCTTTTCCCCGCATCCACGCCAGCACTTGTTGCTTTTACCCTTTTAGATATGGGCCATTCTCTGTGGTGTGAGGTGATATCTCATTGTTGTTTTGATTTGCATCTCTCTGATGATTAGTGATGATGAGCATTTTTTCATATGCCTTTTGACCATTCGGATTTCTTCCTTGTCAAAGTTTCTGTTCATCTCTTCTCCCCATTTTCTAATGGGCTTGGCTGTTTTTTTCTTATATAGCTTGACCAGTGCCTGATATATCCTGGATATTAACCCCTTCTCAGATGGGTATTGGGTGAATATTCTTTCCAATTCTGTGGACTGTCTTTCTATCTTGGTCACTGTTTCTTTCGAGGTGCAGAAGCTCTTCAGTTTCATGTAGTCCCATATATTTATATTTTCTTCTAGTTGCTTTGTTAATGGTGTTTCACCTTTGAAGATGTCTTTAGCTTCAATGTCGTGGAGGGTTTTTCCTATATTTCCTTCAATGTACTTTATGGAATCAGGTCTGATATTGAGATCTTTAATTCATTTTGATCTTATTTTTGTGCAAGGTGTTAGACACAGGTCCAAATTCATTTTTTTTACATGTAGCTGTCCAGTTTTCCCAGCACCACTTGTTGAAGAGGCTTTCCTTACTCCAGTTTGGACTCTTTGCACCTTTATCAAAGATTAACTGATCATGTCTTTGAGGGTGGGTGTCAGGATACTCAACTCTATTCCATAGGTCCACAGGTCTGTTTTTATTCCAGTACCACGCTGTTTTAATTACTGCTGCTTTATAGTACAGTTTGAGGTTGGGAAAGATGATGCCTCCCATCTTCTTCTTCCCAAGGATTACTTTAGCTATCCGTGGGGGTTTATTATTCCATATGAATTTCAGGAGTGTTTGGTCAATTTCTTTAAAGAATGTCATGGGAATCCTTATAGGAACCGCATTGAATCTGTACAAAGCTCTAGGGAGTATTACCATCTTGACAATGTTAATTCTCCCCATCCATGAGCAGGGAATGTGTTTCCATTTCCTCGTGTCCTCTTTTATTTCTTGAAGCAGTGTCTTGTAGTTCTCATTGTATAGGTCATTTACACACTTGGTTAAGCTGATTCCTAGTTATTTGATTTTCTGTGGCACAATTGTGAATGGAATCGATTTCTTAATATCCCTTTCTTCTCTTTTGTTATTTGTGTATAGGAAAGCCACAGACTTTTGGGTATTGATTTTGTACCCTGCCACTCTACTATACATCTATTGTTTCTAAGAGTTTTTGGGTCGAGAGTTTAGGGTTCTCTAGGTATAATATCATGTCATCTGCGAATAATGATAGCTTGATTTCTTCCTTGCCTACCTGGGTGCCCTTAATGTCCTTGTCTTCTCTGATTGTTATGGCAAGTACTTCCAGTACTATATTGAATAAAAGAGGTGAGAGAGGGCAACCTTGTCATGTTCCTGATCTTAAGGGGAAGGCTTTCAATTTTTCCCCATTGAGAATGATACTAGCTGTGGGCTTTTGATAGATGGCTTTGACTATCTTGAGGAAGCTTCCTTCAATTCCCATTTTCTGGAGGGTTTTAATCATGAATGGGTGCTGGATCTTGTCAAATGCTTTTTTCTGCATCTATTGATAGGACCATATGGTTTTTATTTTTTCTCTTATTGATATGATGTATTATGTTGATTGATTTGCGAATGTTGAACCATCCTTGCATTCCCTGGATGAATCCTACTTGGTCATGATGTATGATCTTTTTGATGAGTCTTTGGATTCTGTTTGCTAGTATTTTATTGAAGATCTTAGCATCTGTGTTCATCAAGGAGATTGGTCTGTAATTTTCCTTCTTTGTGTTGTCTCTCCCTGCTTTGGGTATCAGGGTGATATGCGCCTCGTAGAAGCTGTTTGGGAGTGTTTCTGTTTCTTCTATTTCCTGGAAGAGCTTGAACAGGACTGGCAGTAGGTCCCTCCTTAAAGGTTTGGTAGAATTCACCAGTGAACCCATCTGGACCTGGGCTTTTGTGTTTGGGCAGACTTTTAATTACTGTTTCAATTTCCCCGATGGTGATAGGCTTACTTAGGTATTGGAGGTCTTCTTGTTTCAGCCGTGGGAGGTTATAGGACTTCAGGAATTGATCCATTTCTTCTAGGTTCTCATATTTTGTGGCATACAGGTTCTCAAAATAACCTCTGATGATCTTTTGTATTTCTGTTTTTCCTGTTGTGATGTCACCATTTTCATTTCTGATTCTGTTTATTTGGGTTCTCTCTTTCTCTGTCCTTACAAGTCTTGCCAGTGGCTTGTCGATCTTGTTTAATTTTTTCAAAAACCAGCTCTTGGTTTCATTAATCTTTCGGATTTTTTTTTTTTTTTGGTTTCCAGCTTGTTGATTTCCTCCCTAAGTTTCACTATTTCCTTCCTTCTGCCTGGGTTGGGCTTCCTTTGTTGGTCTTTTTCTAATATTTTCAACTGTGAGGTCAGGTTATTTATACAGGCCCTTTCTTCTTTCCTGATGAATGCTTGCAGAGCTATGAACTTTCCTCTTAACACAGCTTTTGCTGTGTCCCACATTTGTTTCTAGGAATCTTTGGATTTCCTTTTGATTTCTTCTATGACCCATTTGTTGTTCAGCAGTGAGCTGTTTAGTTTCCAGGTGTTTGGTTTATCTCCCTGCTTCTGTGTATGGTTCACTACTATTTTCAGTGCATCGTGATCTGAAAAGATACTTGACACAATTTCAATCTTTTTTATTTTGTTGAGGTATGCTTTGTGGCTCAGTATATGCTCTATCTTGGAGTATGTTCCATGTGCACTGGAAAAAAAATGTGTATTCAGCTTTTTTGGAATGAAAAGCCCTGTATATATCAACCAGCTTTCTTTCTTCCATTTCTTCCTTCAGGTCCAGTATTTCCCTGGTGAGTTTCAGCCTTGTCGATCTATCCATAGTCGATAAGGCAGTGTTGAAGTCTCCGACTATTATTGTGCTACTGTTAATGTCTTCTTTGAGGTCTATCAATAGTCGTTTTAAGTATTTTGCTGGCCCCTCGTTTGGCGCATATATGTTTAGTAGTGTGATTTCTTCCTGGTATACATACCCCTTAATTATTAAGAAATGGCCTTCATTGTCCCTTTTAAACTTTTTCAGCCTGAAATCTATATTGTCAGATACGAGTATGGCCACACCCGCCTTTTTGGAGGGGTTGTTTGCGTGGAGAATGGTCTTCCAGCCTTTGACTTTGAGTCTGTGTTTGCTCTGGTTATTCAGATGTGTTTCTTGTAGGCAGCAGAATGTTGGATTCAGTTTTTTATTCCATTTTGCCACCCTGTGTCTCTTAATTGGTGCATTTAGACCATTGACGTTGAGAGAGATTATTGTCGTTGGATTTTGTGCCATCTTTCTGTTTAAACTTGTTGTGGTTTTGGGTTGTCTTATTTTACAATAGACCCTTCAATCCTTCTTTTAGAGTTGGTTTTGAGTCTATGAATTTCCTGAGTTGTTGTTTATCCATGAAGTTGTGTATCTTTCCTTCGCATCTGAAAGTAAGTCTAGCTGGGTAAAGAATTCTTGGTGAGGCCTGATGTTCATTGAGTCTTTTCACAATATCCCACCATTGTTTTCGGGCTTGGAGTGTTTCATCTGAGAAGTCTGCTGTAAATCTCAGGGATGCTCCATTGTATGTGATTTCCTTCTTTGATCTTGCTGCTTTCAGTATTCTATCTCTGTCTATCGTTTTTGTCATTTTAATAAGGATGTGTCTTGGAGTATTCTTATTGGGGTTTCTTTTAGTTGGTATCCTTTGGACCTCCTCTATCTGGGAGCATGCTTTCTTCAGTTCAGGGAACTTGTCAGTGATGATGACTTTGACAGTTTCTTCTTCATCAGGGTTTTCTTCTTGCCCTTCTGGGACCCCAATGATGCTTATGTTGTTCCTTTTGGCTTCATCCCGATTTTCTCTGGTAGTCTGTTCATTGATTGTGAGTCTTTTTTTCCATTTTCTGGTGTTGTCTACAGAATCTCTGAACCTCGCTCTTCGAGATCACTAATTCTTTCTTCAGTAGCTGTTACTCTGCTTTGGAGGCCTTCTCCTGTGGTTTTCAGTTCACTTACCTCATTTTAAATATCTGTCATTTCTGCTTGTACTTTGGTCTGAAATTTACTCAATTCTGCTCTCATGTCCTCCTGTATTTTATTGAATTTGTGTTCCATTGTTTCTTTTATTTCCTTGTACATCTTTAACAGTTGCTTATGAAATTCTTTTTCAGAGAGGTTATATAGCTCATCGTTATTGCTGAACTCATCTGTATTAGTAACTTCAATCGTAGAGCTTGAAGGACTTCTGCGCTGCTTTACCATAATGACTATCGTAGGTTGAAAATGTGTGTTCTAGGTGACTAGTCAAAAGAGTTAGTAGGTGCCTGAATTACTTTGCAGCTAGGGACATATAGCAAAGAGTGTAGGGGCCAGTGCTCAGTGGTATCTCAGGTAGATAGATAATACTTCCCCACGCGGTTTTGAATTTTGGGGTGTCGGTGGGTGGTTCCGGAGTCAGGGGGGTCGGGGTGGGGGTCATGCACTGGAAGGTCCAAGGATGCTGGGTGGGGCTTGGTCCCCTCCTCAAAGCTGGAGCCTTTTCTCCTGGAGCGGAGTGGCTCAGGGGCTGCCCACCGCAGGAACGCACCTGGTGGGAAGAGCACGGGGATCTGCTGGGCGCCAGGGCTGGATGGCGCGCAGATCCATCCTTTAACTTTATATGTCTCATTTGGAACTTAGGGATATAAACAACTTAAGTTTATACTTTTATATCCCAACTTAGGGATATAAACCTTCTGAGAGCAAATGATCAAAATGTGATTTTTTATTTGGTCAAATACCATTATGAAATTTCATTTATATATAAAATCCAAGATTTAAAGATAAAGCAGCCCGTTGGATTAGCTTAAGATAGTTACTGAGCAGATAAAGTTTAACCATAGGAGCTTCTTGCCAGAAAGTTTTTTCTAGTGGAGATCCTGTCTAGTTCTCATCACATCTTTAAACAGATTGTCATGGCAACAAAGGGATTGAAGAGGAGTCAAAGGCCAACTGGAAGTGATACAAGGAAAGGGTGAAAGGTCTTTGGTGCACTGGGGTAGTGCTGACGGAGTTGGTGTACAATGAAGGCATCAATGCTAATACTCTATGTTATCTTAACAATTCCCAAATTTAAAATTGCAGATTACAAAAACTTTTCAGAGAAGATTCGATCCCTGGAATATGCCTGCAATATAAATAAACACACATGTACTGTGCTAAGGATACTTAGCAACATTTGACGCTTCATAACATTATAGTTAAGAACAATAGACCTGGGCTAAACAGGGTGGGCATTACTGATGAGCCAGATCATTGAGTGTGCTCAAGAAAAATGTTGATCTGCTGAAACTGGCTATAATTGGAAAAGAAGATAGCTTTTCTCAGAGATTCAAGAGTAGGCCACCCCCAAATCTTCCAAAGTGGCACATTGATTTTTTATATTAAAGTTGCTTGCAAAGCAGCCAAATGAAAATTTCCCTAACCCCTTCTTCCGTAATAAAAGTAGGAAATAAAACTCCCTCCAGATAGATGCTCACCATGCACTAGGAAAAAAGGGATTTCATTGATACGACAAAAAATAATTAGGGCCTTTCTCATGAATAAATAAGAGAAAGCTTGATCACTAAATTTATGCCCAAAACAAAAATTTTTCTAGAATTATTTGTCTAAAAAGTACTTAAGCATGCTCCACTGTTCACATTAGAAATCCCATATTCATATGGCATCTCCACACTCAGGAAATTAAATTGGTCTTTTCTACTGTTAATCTGTCTTTAGCGCCAATTTAATTATTTTCCAGCTGTATGGACTGCAAAGAGTAGAGGAAATTTATTTCTCCCCAACATAGTCGAGTAATTGTAGACACTGGAAAACTGGAAAATGTCACCAATTCAATAGCTGAAAATGTAGCAGAGACGTTTCCATAAGAATTAACCAAATGTTAAGATATAGCTGTGAATGTTCAAGTAACTGGTTTTTTTTTTTTGGTTTTTGTTTGTTTGTTTCTCAAAACCCAATCTAGCAAGCTACTTCTAGGTACGAATTGGTGCCCGGGAAGCTATAGAAATATAAAACTATCTCATTCCCCATGTGGGTTCATTTGTTTCTGTTTTAAATTTTAGTCCCAGAGATTCTTGAAGGGCAATGCAGTACATAGTCCAGCTTGTGTGCACTGGGTCTAATAAACCAGCCCCTCCTTCCTACCCTTCTAACTGGACTCATGAAGGTCAACTTGTAGTTATAGAAACATGAGAATATGATTCTCGATAAAATATTTCTATTATACACATGCTTAATAAATTTACCCAAAAAAATTGACCACAATAGTTGTTAAAGATCAAAATGTAAATAGAATGAACATAAACAGTTTAGCTACCAGATTGTAACAAGGAAAGTGGAAAAGTTAGCATCTGCTCTTTAGGAGGAAGTGAGGAAATAAGCTCTCCTGGATAAGATCGTGCCTGGTCGCAACCTTGCCAGTAGATGTTTGTTAATATTTAGCAAAAGGTATATTCTCTATCTTGGAGATTTGCCCACATCTGAGATGTGTATTCTTGGCTCTCTATCCTCTAGAGAACACCACATTTGTTAGTAACTGATGGTATCTCCCTCCATATTTCTTTAAGCAAACCTATTTTACTTCACTTTAAAAATGCATCAAAAGTTTCAAAGCAAGTTAACTTGTTGGAATTAGGCCTACAGATATAAAGGGAAATCTGCTTTAACTGGGACAAAGTAGAATATTTCGTTCAAATACTATGGCTCAATTATAAAATAGAATAAAATGTCCTCTTTAAATAAGCAGATGATAGTCTATAATTGGTTATGTGAATAGATGCTCATGATAAATGTAAGAAAAACAGGTTATAGAACATATGTAACTATGGCTCTATTTGAATAAAACATATATGTTTTATGCCCAGTAACATATATATGTATATTCAAAAAATTGAAGATATGTAAATCAAAATATAACTAATTCTGTTGTCATAGAAAAATTACTTGTGATTTTCAAAATTTTAAATATAATTTGTGTAACTGGAAACGGGTGCCAAGGGAAGCCTTTGGGAGATCTTTTGGCACCATACGTAGAACATGAGAAATAGCCAGGTAGTGGCTGGGTAAATGTTGCCACTCCTTAATACATGTAAAAAATATTTCTCCCTTAAGTCTTTTATTTTCTCACATGAACTATGAAAGGGGTTAACCATATAGTAGCTAACTCTATTCTAGATAATTTCAGGCTCCTGCAATTTTGAACGCAACCATGGTATTTGAATACCAACTAGCCCTCAAATTATAAATACTATAAGGTCAGAGATTAATTGCAAAGGTATCACTAAGATTTATTTTCTCTACTTTTCAATGGCCTAATGAGAGAACTGGTGATGGGGAGGAAACGCAGGGATCATGATGTGTTTTAAATGATCAATTTGCATTAGGAATAAATCACTAAAAATACCTCTGTCTGAGTCACTCAATTAAATTGGGAAGCACACAGTGTAGACAGTACTAAGGAGCAAGGTCAAAATGCTGGTGAGCCTTCTGAGTCTAAAATCCACACAGATGAGGCTAGAAAGAGAACTCAGAGCCAGGAGAGCGGACATCAGATGCTAGAGGCCTGGTTTAATGTGGTGTCATGTGGTCCCTTTGCACTACCAGGAGCAGCTCCTGAGTGCTGCCAGCTGTGGCTCTCAAAAAACAAACAAAATAAAGAAAATGTACATAGATGGCCACAAGGAACAAAATTCAGCTGATCTCATCCAGCCAAAAGCCACTAATAGAGATTAAATTCTCTCTCTCTCTCTCTCTCTCTATATATATATATATATATATATATATGTGCATATACATATACATATATATCTGTAGCTTACTAATATAGTATCGTATACAGCTTACTAATATTGTTTGGGACAGCTTACTATACAGCTTACTAATATAGCTTGGGATATATATAAACTTCCTTAGGAACTGCTCCAAACTGTAAGTAAATAATATAGTAATATAGCAATTTAAGTAATATATATAATTACTTATGTATAAGTAATTTTACTATTATATTAATAAATTAATATTACTAATATAGTAATATAAGTTACTAATATAAGTAACCCAATTACAAACTAACCTACAACATGTATACATATATGTATATATGCATATATGTATATATGTACACATATATACATATATATGTTTGAGGGTTAGTTTGTAGTTGTGCTTATATATATATATATATATATGTATATATATATATAAACTTCCTAAGTAACTGTCCCAAACTATATTAGTAAGCTGTATAAGGTTTCACACCATCTCTGCCACTGACATCGAAATACTGCTTCACCAGGGAAAAGGATTTGAGGAAGAATAAGGGTAAGTCAGCAGAATGATCAACTTTGGAGCAGAGCCTACTGACTAAATGTCACCTGAGGGGACTGGCGCTGTTAGGCTTCATTTGCTTTTGAACAGCTTACAACTCAGCTTCCCAGTTCCTCTCCCTCCCTCATGGAGGGTTGAAGGCCTGCTTGCCAGCATGAGTCCATGGGGGGTGATTCCCAGCAGTCTCACACATCCCAAGTGCAATCCCTGCTGTTTGTGATCCCACACTACAACCAAGAGTAAGTGCTACAACCAAAGCACCCCTTCAAGCACAGTGACCAAATCAGCACGTGAGTACTCCAAACAAGTGTGTGTGATGGCTGTGCATTGCAACAAAATGGCAAAATGGAAGTGAGGGAGAATATAACTAAAAATAGAATTTGAGTCCAACCTATGTGGTTATAGATTACAAATTGTGTATCTTTCTATTAGACATTGGTCCAATTTCCTCAGTGCCTTAGAGATCCAGTATGTCTATCAATCATTTCTGTGTAAAAAGCAGACATCACTCCTCTCCCCTGTTGCGACCGCTCCAAACCTCTCTTAGTTCTGCATCAAGACTCAAGTGTGAGCAATAGAAGTAGCACAAAGGTTGGAGGACAGGCCCTCCCTGGTTCAGTCCCCTGCATGCATGATCCCCCAAGGATTGCCAGGACTGAACCCCAAACAAGAGCCTGAAACTTCCCTTGAGCACCACTGGGTGTGGCCCCCCAAATGAAAGACTGAAATTTCAAGTCTAAAACAGATCTCAGACCCTTTGGTGTTTATCACTTAGGTTTTCATAACCTTTGATTTCTTCTCTCATCTCATATTCAATATAGATTTAGCCGGTTTTTTGTTATTATCCTTTGGATCACACCTGGTAATGCTCAGAGGCTACTCCTCGCTTTGCACTCAGGAATTATTCCTGACAGTGCTTGGAGTGCATTCAGGCAATCGTCCTATTTGCTGTACTATCATTCCAGCCCCCCCAAATCTATCTGCCATTATATTCTGCCTCAGATACTCTGATATTTTGCTATGTGTAAATTTAATTCTCGCACTGGCACGTGATAGGGTCAAATGGAAATGTTACTGGCACCCGCTCGAGCAAATCGATGAATAACGGGATGTCAAGTGATCAAGTAACTTTAAGTCCTTAGGATGGAAGCTTCTTTAAGATAAAGAACAGGTTCTATAGTTCTGTGTATTCCTTAAGGTATTTTATATAGACATCTATAAATCTCCTGTAATGGGTGATAATAGTGATGGATAATAAATATACTTGGACTTTTAAGACGATTTTTATTTTTACAGCATCAATTCTATTTTTTCCAATTTTTATTGAATCATGATTTTTAGAATACAATGATAGAATTCCATGCATGTAGTGGTCTGGTACCTCCCCACCACCATAGTTTCAACTTACTTCCACCAATGTCCCATGGTTCCCTTCTAATAGCCCTCCACTACCTCCACCCTTGGCAGTTCTGGAGGCCAATTATCAGGGTAGATCACCTTTTCCTATTTGTTATAAGGCATCACCTCAGAGAAAGAAAATCACTAACTCTGATCCCTCCTGACAAATGACCAGTTGTTGTCAGAGACACATATTCACAACATGTGTCGGCCAAGTTTAAATTCTAGACCAGCTCTGGGGGCACAGAGATGTCCAAACTCACTTGTGTAGGGAACACTGAGGGAAGAGTGAGGTTTCATGCACAAATACCTGGGCAGGCTGACAAATACTTGAGGGAAGCACAAGCAGATGCTAAGCATTTCTCCAGTGGAATCTCGCTTAGCCCATGTAGAAAGCCAGCTGACCCAGTTGCTAACCTAGTTTGACTTCCCTGGAGTCGCGTGTTCTTGGACACCTCTGACTGATCCTGTAGGCCCTTTCGTGTTTCTGCTCAAAAGAGTTGCAAGAGAATTGGACCTTCCACAAATCTGATGAACATCTGCGAGATGACTGGAGATTCTGGAAATGAGAATCCCACAGTCCTCTCACCTCCTGCTTATTGGTCCCTTTACAGCTAGAACTGGGTAGGGTGGGCTATCCTGCTGGTAGATCTATCTCCCAGCTAGCCCTCGTAGGGTGTGAAAGATATTTTTGACTTTGGTTTTCTAAGAAACAGAGGGAGAGGCAAATCTACGGCGTATGTTTTGTGGGATTATTGTAGATGCAGACTTGAAACCTACTTGGCACAAAGGCACAGCAGACGAACACTCACTATCCTGCCAGCCCACGAGCGCTGTGATGATAATGATGACAAGCCCCTTTCCAAAAAGGCCCTATTAAATATTAGTTACATTGCACAGTGTCTCGCACAGTGTGTGTGACTTTATGTGTGCGTAGTATGCATATGGAGAGAAAGTGCTATTAGCATGTGTTGCCTTACATTTAAAGCTGCTTGTGACATTCTGTCATTTTAAGAAAATTATTAAACTCATATTGTATGCATAAATTCTACACAAAATATGCCCGTAGAATCTATGCCAGTATTAAAAGGAATATGTCTGACATAATTAAGTAGATTTTAGAGTGCTATCCTTCTCTATATCGATGACTTTCTTTGCAGTAAAAAGTCATTGATCAGAAAAATCAGAATTCATTTGAAAATAAATAGAAAAATAATCTCATCAAATAGCTGTTTCCTGCTACAGCTCTTCTCAAATTGGTGAGATTCATTTTACCATATCAGGATGTCGGGACATCTGGTAATTCGGATGCACCACATCTTGTTCTTGAGTGTTCACGATATTCCTGGGCTTCTGAGTCAGGCCACCATCTTTCTTCTATTCTTAGTCTCTGCCCAGCTTAGTCGCAAAGTTAAAGAGTGAATGTTCTTAAGCATTATGCTCAGGCATCTAAGCATCAAGCCTGAATCCTGCACATTTCAGCAAAGAAATTAGGACATTGTTTTCACATTCTTTGACTTGCCTTTTCCTGGTAGCTAAAGTGTCCTTGCTTCCAAAATAAAGGGAAAGAAATAAAGGTCATAGAAGTGATGTCTTTTCTGCCCTATGAAAAAGAACAGGGTGACACGGGGTGACATCAAACAGAAGGGCATTCGAAATAGTAGAGGAACATCCTACTGCAATTAACCTTTGGCTCTCCCTGCCCTGTGAAGTTGTAAAGCTACTGAGGCCAGTCTCTTAGCTGACTTTTAAAAAACAGTGTCGAAAGGGAACTAATATTCAAACCAGATCTCACTATTATACCAGTTATGCTTAAAATTACTAACAGTATCAGATGGGGGCAGAGGAATTTTGGTTACTCTCAGGAAAGTATACTCATACTGATATATCCAATGTGGCTAGACACTCATTTATTGGGGAAAACAGATATGGTTGCATATAAAGTCACCTGCATTGTCTACTACTTATAGTTAATAAATTTCGCCTCCCTTCTGTATGTGTATAATTTCTATTGCATTCTAGGAAAAAGGTTATTAATCTTCTCTTTGCACAGATGTAGATCCAGAGATGGAGCCTTGAGAATATAAAATCTTACCACACAATTTTCTATAAGCCGTATAACACTGCTCATAAAAAGTAGAGCTCTAATTCCATCTAAGATGTATGGATAGCCAATCTCTTGCCATATCCTATATGTTGTATCAATTGGAGTCACTCAGAGAGATTTTTTTTAAAAAAATAATGCTACCTATTAAATTATTATTGCAATGAAAGACAGCCATTAAATTTGTCATTTTGTGCAAACCAAGTATTTTCACCTTTTCTAATATTAGCAAGAATAAAAGCTAAAATGTCAAATACCTTGCATGTAAATGAGATTTTATATTTTAGGACCACAAATTATTTTCTAATATTACTGAAAGGATTAAATTCAATCTAATTACTTGTGACTCTAGCCATATATACTCATTCTTACATTGAGTACATTGCCTGGTCCAAATGATAATAATACCAAACTATGATGTCAATGAAAACAATCATTTCCTGCATCTACTGATTTTTCCCCCTGGTGCCTATTTTGTGTTGACCAATGGTGACTCTTTATGTTATAAAATAAAATTTCTAAAGTTGAATGCAGTATTCAAATAAACAAACCTTTCTTCCCTAAATCACTTGTATCACTTGTATCATTTATCTTCCTGTTGTTCATCGATTTGCTCAAACAGGCACCAGTAACATCTCCAAACGTCCTGATGTAAGCAAGTGTAGCTCAAGGGCATCTGCTCACTCCAGGAACACGAAGAGCCTCAAACCATTCCTTTAGATCATGGGAATGAGGTCTATAATTGCTCCTGGTTTTGACATATCAAATACAACACGGGTAGCTTGCCAGCTCTGCCATCCAGTCCCTCATAAAGAATCTCTACAAGGGTAAGATCAATTTAAATGGTACTGAGCTTCACTATCACTATCACTATCTTCCCGCTCATCATCGAGTTGCTCGAGAGGGCTCCAGTAACATCTCCATATGTCCTGTCTCATGCTAGTAGAGCCAAAGGGCATCTGCTCGCTCCAGGAACATAAAGAGCCTCAAACCATTATATTAGGCCATGGGAATGACTTAACATAATTGTTACTGATATTTGGCATATCAAATACAACACGGGCAGCTTGCCAGGCTTGCTGTGTGGGTGGCATACTCTTGCAGTCACCTCTAAATACAGCATTTATTGATGAACTGCGGGCTGCTTGAGCCGGGCTGTGATAGGCTCATCTGCTGGATGGAGTTCTGACGAGAGGGAGGTCCGGATGTGGAAATGGCGGCCCCCATGGAGTGGGGGGGTCGTCTGGCTTGTTGTGAGGCTCTGCTGGGGTGGCGGACCAGGGCTAGAACCCGCCAGTCCTCCCGAGCGCCTCATGAGCGGCTGGGCATAGGGAGAGCTGGTAGCAGCTCTGCCCCATGTCCGCGAAGTCTCTGGATCAGCATACCTGGGCCGGATTGAAAAAACTGCTGCAGGGTGGGTGTTGATGATCCGGGCTGTGATAGGCTCGTCTGCTACGAGAGAGAGGTCCAAATGTGGAAAATGGTGGCACCCATGGAGTTCGGGAGGGGAGGTCGTCTGGCTGGTTGCAAGGCTCTGCTGGGGTGGCAGGCCAGGGCTACAACCTGCCATCCCCTCCCGGGTGCCTCGTGAGCAGCTGGGCACAGGAAGAGCTGGTAGCAGCTCTGCTCAAGTTCCGCGAGTCTAGTTGGAAAATATGACAGAAAGCCAGGAGTAAATAATTTAGAGCTAAAATAACTCATCACTGTATTGCCCGACCATCTTTTTGTGTTTATACAAGGAAAAAACCCTTAGAATAAATATATGCAAAAGGCTTGTAGAAAGGAGAAAAATAATACCTCATTAGCAATGCAAAAACCCAGGGCTAGCAAATAAGCAAGTAATCGAACAACAGGGCTAGCAAGTATATCAAGTAATCCAACAAAGAATCAGTTAATAAAATTCACATTTTTTTTCTTTTTGGATTATACCCAGTGATACTCAGGGGTTACTCCTGACTCTTCACTCAGGAATTACTACTGGCAGTACTCAGGGGACCATACTACTGGCAGTAGTCAGGGGATGCCTGGGATCAAACCCAGGTTGACTGTGTGCAAAACAAATGCCCTACCTACTGTACTTTGACCCCTGTAGTACAGGAGGTAGGGTATTTGCCTTTCACAAAATTATAAAAATTCACTCTCAGGAGTCAACTTAATGGACTTAAGCATACCATAAATCTATCCCAATAAAATCATTAATGTCACTATTTGAAGAAAAAATCTGGAAAATCCCTAATGAATAGCATATACAATGCCTGAGAAGGTAAACAAAATCACTCAATAGATTCCATAAATAATTTATGGCAGATTAATTTTTAGATTGACAGATTAATCGTTTTGTAATATCCTTGAAGAAGCAAATAGAGATGAAATTTTAGTAACCATATAAAGAATATGGAGATAATAATACCAAATCTCAATAAGCAACATGAAACACAGTGACTAGGACATAGTGATTCTTTTTTAAGTTAAACCTTTTCTGTGTCACTTATATTTTATTTACTTATTTATTGATTGATTTATGAAATGATTGATTTATGCTTTTTTGGGCCACACACGACAATGCTCATGGGGGTTATTCCTAACTCTGCACTTAGGAATTACTCCTGGCAGTGCTTGGAGGACAATATGCCAGAGATCGAACTGGGGTCGGCCACATGCAAGGCAAATACACTATCTGTTATGCTATCACCAGGCCCCAATAATTCTTAGATAAACGACAGCTAGCTTTACATGTCTGTCATGAATAAAAAAAATTAATGTTCAATGCACATTTTGATATTTGTAAGAAACATGCCAACATGTCTGAAGGCTAGCATTAGAGCTAAAAATAGGTAAATGGAATCTGAGAAATAATAGTTACAAGATTAAAAACTAGTCTTTGTTTCATGCCTTTGCTGTGACTAGACAAACACAACAGTAAGCATATGTGGCACTACTCCTTGCAAAGATAAAGGCATGGAATGGACATGGACTTTTGGAACATAGAGATAAGTCACAAGATCTGATTGATAGAGAGAATAAGGTCAAATCCACAGAAAGAGAAGAACGCTTTGGTCAAAAAAGGTAAGCCTTTTGGTATTTAAAAAAAGGGGTTGCACCAAAACTCAAGTCAAACTAGAAGGCATATTAAACATACACAATACACACACATATGCAATACACATACACACACAACTCCTTTGGTAAATTCTAGATTGTGTGATGAATAGGTATAATAAATAAGATCTAAGACATTTCCCTAAAGACTGCATGAGGAAGTATATATTGAATGAGGTAGGTAAAATCTTGAAATTTGTGCTTTAGAAGAGGATCGTGACTACCCTGAAGGCAGCATTATAAATTCGTGAATTAAACTTGCTTGATAGGGAGGATAGAAGGTGGAGGAAGACCCAGTTAAGAAGCAACTTTAACTGTCCAGGTGATGTATAGGAAAGACCAAATGACATCCTTATCATCTCCAAAAATTACATAAAAGTACACTGGAAAATATTTAGAGAATAAAACCTGTTACGACTTGATAGTTAATGGATGCGAGTGGGCAGAGAGTTAGGGTGGGGGAAGATACAAGATGAGTCAGAGGTTTCTAAGTTAAGTAACAGGGTAGCTATTAACTGAAGCAGGGAAAGCAGAAATGGCTTTCTTTTTCAGAATCAGTATAAGAAATCTCAGTGTGAAGCCTCTAATGCAGTGAATGCCAAGACTTACTCGAGTACCTTGCTTTGTAACCTAAAAAATCATTTATAAATAATCTTTACTCAAGGCTGGCACATAGAGCAATGCACATAAAAAGTGACTGGGGGTAAAAGCATCTGAGAATACATGCAAATCATGACCCTCATTATCATCTCTTCCACAAAAAATGTGCCAAACCATGACAGGAAGCAGCCCAGGATCCAGTGTCCAAAGCCACTTCTCTTCTTTTGATCTGCCGTGGGGAAAGGAGACATGAGGAGCCAAATTACAGGGCGCTCCTCCAGTAATCACAGTGGAGAACTTCACAGTTCTCCAGTGGTGACCGACAACCTGCTTTCTGCAGCAGACTGTCCATGAATATCACCTAGAGGCAGATGAGAGACCACTGCAAGACCTCGAGAAAAGGTCTGGATGTAAGATGGGCTTATCAGGATCTGTGGCTTGGCTACGATATAAACCTAGTGGTCTATCCAAAACCAAGGCTCAAAAAACAAAGAGAAAATAAGCAATGGGAATGTGAGTGGATTGACTTAGAGAATAGAACTGTGAATAGATGTTAGGCCAATGCAGAAGGTGAATCACTGAAAGTAGCTGGCAGAAAACAGCTCCAGTGAGATCAGGGATGCTCTCCATGCTGGATGTCACTGCTGGAGTCACTCTGGTTGAAAGAGGACAGTGGATTTCTCAAGAGATTCTCCTGGGTGTCTCTCTTCTCTATCCTGACATACAACCACCAGGAGAGACAGTAGGACAAGATTTTCTTTCCTCTGGTTCAGTGACGTGCTTTGGGAGAAGGGGCACTGATTGGCATATCTCTGAATTGATGCTCTGAGATATGCCTAAGGCATATCTACTGAATTCATTTCCCAACACAGCCAATATTCCTTGCATGAGGGTTTCTATCTAAATTCTGATGGCAATTAAGTAATGACAGTAAGCAGGGGTGATAGTTTGTACAAATTGCTTCAACTGCAGGGTTTCCCTATGGGATCACTGACCTGAGAACATTTAAAGCAAAGGCTTTTCCATTTCTTGAGGACATTAAGAAGAATATGTCTAATATTCTGTCTCTCCATGAAATACATTACTTTCTTAGTTATTAAGACTATTTAACCAAAGACAATCTTGTGAATTATTCCACTAAGTCCAGGCTCGGTAGAGACTCTTGATACTGCCCCAACTCTAAAACAGGCATGTTTCCTCCTACTTAACTTAAAGAATATAAATAAAGTCAGTGGAATTAGAAATAAAATCGGATCTCGCTTGCACCTGCACTATTTGCTAAATATCTACCTCTATTTGCTGAATGTATATACCTATTTGGAAGAGACGTGAAATTGCACAAGCACACGAGAGAGGAAAAAGGCATCGCTCTTGTAGCCAGGTAATGAACAGTGCTTCATACATCCACCTCTTGCCTGGGCCCACCTGTGGTGTCTTGAAAGCAAGTGCCCACAACACAGATGCTGTTCCCCAGTGCCAGCTCTGTGTCAGGATGCCTGGGGAACAGCACCTTTTAAATCTGTTTTAGTTTTAAAAAATATTTTATTGAATCACTGTGAGGTAGGCCATTACGAAGCTGTTCATGGTTGGGTTTCAGTCATAGTGTTCCAACACCCATCCCTCCACCAGTACACATTCTCCAACCACCAATATTCCCTGGTTCCCTCCCACCACCCTCTTCCCTCCAACCCTGCCTCTATGGCAGGCACTTTTCTTCTCTCTCTCTCTTCTCTCTTTCTATGATTCTTTCTCTCTTTCTTCCTCTCCTTTTGAGCATAGTAGATTTCAATACAGATACTGAAAGGTTATCATGTATATCCCTTTTCCTACTTTCAACACTCAGGTCTAGTCCAGCATAACCATTTCCAACTATTATTGCCTATCTTACCTACCTTCTCCATCTTACATACCCTCTGCCCCACACATACTTGTGGTATTTTCCAACCATGGACCAGCCCTTGTTTTCCATTGCCTTCGATATTGGTCTCATACTATTTTATATACCACAAGAGAATGCAGTATCCTATATCTGTCCTTCTCCTTCGGACTCACATCACTCAGCATGGATACTCTCCAGGTCCATCTATTTATAGGCAAATGTCATGACTTCATTTTTCCTAATATTCCATTATGTAGGTAAACCATAGTTTCTTTATCCAGTCATCTGTTCTCAGGGACTTATATTGTTTCCAGATTCTGCTATGTGAATAGTGCTTCAATGAACATGAAAGTGCAGATGGTGTTTCTGCTGTGTGTTTTTGGGTCCCTACAATATATTCCTAGAGTGGTATTTCTGGGTCCAGTGGGAGCTGAATTTCTAGGTTTTGGAGGAATGTCCTGTACTGTTTTTCAGAAAGGCTGGACCAATCAGCATGCCCACCAGCAATGAATGCTAAAGGTGAAATACCACTGACCAAGCAAGGGAAAGCAAATATAGATACACAGGAATACATTAAACTACATTTGAGAAAGCTTCTTCACCTCAGAAGAATCAGTGACCAAGAAACAAAAACAGCCATTGTAATGGGAAAAGTATTCACTCAATACTCATTTGAAAAGGAGCTAATATCAAAGATATACAAGACACTGGTAGAACTTTGTAAGAAAAAAAATCCAATCCCATCAAAAAATGGGAATAAGAAATGAAAAGAAACTTCCTTTTTCTTGAGTTCTGATGTGTCCTCTGCTGCTTACTGAGCTCAGCTGTTAAACCGTGAAAGTCTCAGCATTAAGCACGGAGTAGCACCTCCTTGGTGCCATCAAAGAGGCCAGGCTCCTCTTTTCTTACCTGGAAACCCCAGTTCACAACCTGGCAGTTTTTCTCCTGGTGACTTCACAATTCATCTACTTTTTGTCCTCTCTAACTTGCACTGTTAATTACCTCCATCAGGTTTTCACTGAATGAGTGACTCAGCAAAATTACCTTTTAAATGAGCTTTCACATTTAGCAATTCATCCCACATGCAAATTGGGACTTTTTCTTTTTTAGTTCACAACCTGAAATGCTCAGGGGTTACTGCTGGCTCTTTGCTCAGGAATTACTCCTGGCAGTGCTGGGGGGACCATATGGGATGCCGGGATTGAACCTGGTTTGGCCGTGTGCAATGCAAATGCACTACCTGCTGTGCTATCACTCTGGCCCCCAATTGGAACATATTTTTAAGTAAATATATCAAGACTTTCATATCAAATTAGTGTTTTTATTCAGTATAATCACCCCAGTGGGCACCACACTCCTTCCAGTTGTACAACCATTGCTACAGCCACAGCTAGAATGCTTCTTATAAAATTGGCTGAGCCCAAGTTCAATGTCAAGTGGAATTTTCTTGGGGGAAGATGAGCCTAATGTCCTTCCCTCACCTCTTTCAGGTATCTCCTTAAAAATGGAGAAGTCATAGAACTTTTTGATTTACAGTGCCCCTTCACACAGCTCCTGGTCTTGGCAGGTGAAAAGCATAGCTCTAAATGTAACACAGAATATTCTTGGGAGTTGTTTAGGGGACAGCCCTGGTTTACTCGTTTATCTTGAGATGAGTGAAGAGATGGTTTCACTGTTCTTTTGTCTGTTTTGTAAATAAGTGAGCAGGGCTTTCCAGATTTAGCTTGACACGTGTATGCATGCCACATGGCATGCCATTCCTGTTCACCATGAGTGTAATGAATAACTATCCGTCTTTGTTGTAGAGAGGTCTTCCATTGGCTATCAATTGAATGTTCGTGTCTTAGGGTATGGGGTGGGGGAACAGTAATAGATCATTTTCTGTGGGAACCCTCAGGAAAGGGATTAGTGGAGAGGTATCACCTCCTTTTCTGCCAAACAAACAAAAACCACCATCTGCCTCCAGAAAGTGCCCTTCCCAGACACTAGATTTGCTAGGGCCTTCACCTTGTACTTGTCAGACTCCAGAATTGAGAATAAATCCCTGCTGAGTCATGCACCTAGCCTATGAAATCTTGCTACAGAAGCCAGACTTGTCTGACATAGTTTTATTTCCCCAATGCATACAGCATATACATTTAATTGTTTAAACCGGTATATTCTTAGAAAAGTTTCATTTTTGCAACCCATCTGGAGAGCATCATGCTGAGGGAAGTTAGTCCAAAGGAGAGGGACAGATACAGAATGATCTCTCTCTACGTGAGGTATAAAGAGACCTGGTAAGGAAATAACAATTGCTCAAAGGCAATAGCAACTGAGAGCTGGTCCTCAGTAGGAAGCTCACCATGGCAGCGAGAGGAGGTAGGGAGCACAGGACAGGGGTAGGGTGGGATCACTGGTGGAGGGAAGTAGACAAGCTGGGGGAGAGTGTGGCACTGGACTGTTTTATACATGAAGTCCTGCCATTATCAATATTATAAATCACATTGCCAAAAAACTATTTTTTTAAAAAAGTCATCTGAAATTTGAATAGCAACATGGATGATCGCATAGGATGAGAAAGCTTGGAATAAAAGATGAGGTACTTTGGTTGTTGTCATTGTTAGGGCCACACTTGATAATGCTCAGGATTTAATCCTGGCCCTGCCCTTAGGAACTACTCCTAGCAGTGATCAGCAATCTAGATGGGATGACAGGGATGGAGCCCAGGTTGGCTAGGTGCAAGGCAGAGGCCTTACCTGCTGTACTATATCTGCAGCACCTAGATTTCTTTTTTAAAAATCTACAGCTCACAAGCTAATTTCCAAGAGTACATCTCTGCAAAATGTGGAAACTTAGGTTCATGTGTCAAAAAAAATAAGAAAAGAAAAGAATAGCTCCACTACTCAGTAGTATATTATGTGTAAAATATATATGTATTCAAATGACAGCAACATATCCACAGGCTGCAAATTATAATTTATCTTCTTTTCATACATGTTCTTAGGGTAAATGGATTACTTCATTAGAGATGTCAGAAACTCCTGTAATAACTTAGATACCAGAGTTGCTGTTAAAACAGCATACATTACGATTCAGTGAAGTCAAAAGAACTGAAAAAGCTCATTTGTATAATTTTTTTCATATCCTGAGGATCCATTCCTGGCTATGTACAGAACATAAAAGTAGATACAATTTTTGTCCAACAGACTCACAATCTAAATTTGACTAATAGCCTAGATGCAAACATTAAGAAAGGATAGAGAAGCCTTCGGGAAAAGGGTACTGAACTACTGAACACAGCCAACATCAAGTCTTGCTGAGTGCAGGCATGAAGGATTAATCAGTGCTATTTGCACAGCCCAGGGAGGTGGAAAAGTGCTGTTAGGTAAAGGTCTTCCCTCAGCTCCTGGTACATGGTACTGGAAAGGAGAGTTCTCTCAGAATAAAACACTACCGATTGTTCCGCAAGAATAAAACACTACTGATTTCCGCCAAGTACTGGGTATGTGATTCCGTTTAAGTGACCTGCAGGTAATAAACATTATCAAGCAGAAGCCACAGTCAACCTCTCACAAGGAATTGGAACACAGACTCTCAAAATGGTTTCTCTGCCAACAACGTGATATGAGCCCAGATGGTCTCTACTGTCCAGCACCCAAATGGTTTTTTCCCTATTTTTGCTTTGGAACCACATGCAGTGATGCTCAGGGGTTACCCCTGGATGTACACTCAGGAATCACAGTTGGTGGTGCTCAATAACCATATAAAATGCCAGGGTTCAAACGCAGGTCAGCAGCATTCAAGGAAAGTGCCCTGTATTACCTGTCTGGGTCTCCTGCACCTCAATTTGAAAAATAAGATACAGTGATGACATCCACCTCCCTAAGATCCTTCCACCTCTGTCAGATTCTGGCATGGTTCCTTAAGACACTGTTTCCCTAGTTTGATAGAGCCTAAGAATCGTCTGGAGCATTGGTTTAAGAAAATATAGGAGACAGACCTTCACTCCAATACCTTCAAAGAAGCCTGTCAAAGAAACGGTCATTTTGGTGAGATTCCAGATGTCACTGCTACAAAAGAGTGATGCTGTCCCACACAGTTTTGTTCTTACTGCAGGGCACTGATTGAGGTTTGTGTCTATATTCCTACTTCTCAAAAAGGCCCAGATATTTGCACTTCAGCACAATGGAGCAAGACCATTTTACTCAGTATTAGTCGCTTTTGGAAGAGGATGGGGCACATCCGGCAGTGCTCAGGGGATACTCCTGGTTCTGTACTCAGCAATTACACGTGGCAGTGCTCAGGAGACTATACAGGACACTGGAGATGGAACCAGGTTGGCCGGATGCAGATGCCTTACCTGCTTGGACCCCTCAGAATCATTCTTATATGAATAAAATGGTAAATCTCTAAATATGTTCAGGATTCATAACAAATATTGATATTTTAAATAGGTAAAACAGTTTATAAGAATTTTACATTTGTTTGACTCTAATGGAAGGAAGGAAGGCAGGCAGGCAGGCAGGAAGGGGAAGGAGAAGGACGGAAGGAAGGAAGGAAGGAAGGAAGGAAGGAAGGAAGGAAGGAAGGAAGGAAGGAAGGAAGGAAGGAAGGAAGGAAGGAAGGAAGGAAGGAAGGAAGGAAGGAAGGAAGGAAGGAAGGAAGGAAGGAAGGAAGGAAGGAAGGAAGGAAGGAAGGAAGGAAGGAAGGAAGGAAGGAAGGAAGGAAGGAAGGAAGGAAGGAAGGAAGGAAGGAAGGAAGGAAGGAAGGAAGGAAGGAAAGGAAGGAAGGAAGGATTTCTCCCAAGCTCTGGGAGCTGAGGAGAAATCCTCTGGGAGCTGGTGTGTTTGTGTGTGTGTGTGTGTGTGTGTGTGTGGGGCAGTGCAGTCCTGGCTATCCTCAACTGAGTCAGTGATACAGTGTGAAGGCCAGAGGATGCCATGCTGCACCTGCCCTTCAGTGCCAGAAATTACCTCACTCCCCTGTGGTGCTCAGGGGGCCACCATCACACCCAGCAATGTTGTGGGTATTGCGTAGTACATGGGATAGACCTATGATCAGCTATGTGTACAACACGAGCCTCAACTTCTCTACTGTTTCTCTGGACCCAATAAAATATTTTTAAAGGGATGAAATACCCAGATGTCCTAATTTTAGATAAGATAGATACTAACTTTGGAATAATGCTAAGGAATCCCAGATTTCAACTGGTCCCTGAAATAAAACCAGTAACTGATCTTATCTGATGACTCAGCAACAGCACATTAGCTAATACTTGGCATCTTCCTGTAGCAACATTTTATCCTTTGGGTTGAATATATATATATATATATATATATATATATATATATATATATATATATATTCGTTTACTGGTAAGTGGCTTACTCTTGGCAATGTGTAATTCTACACATTACCTTCTGATGATGTGTGGAATATTTGGATCATAGGCTAAGAACTCAATAGACTGAAAACTCAATAGACGAAGAAATCAATGGCCAGGAATGAGGCTGAGTGGAAAACTGAGTAACTAGATAGAGGTACAGAAGGTCATCTCAGGAGGGAAATGTGGTGCCTGTCTTTTCTTGATCAAGTTGTGGAGTGTACAAGCTGGATCCACAAGCCCTACCAGTGGTGGTAGGAGGGGGTGTATGCAGGATCCATCGGTGACTCACCAACAGCACATTAGCTGATACCTGGCATATTCCTGTAGCAACATTTTATCCTTTGGGTTAAATGCTATGTATATATATATATATATATATATATATATATATATATATTCTTGTTTACTGGTAAGTGGCTTACTCTTGGCAAAGTTTTGAGGAGGAAATGTCTACACCCGTAGACATTTCTCCTTCCCTTTCCATGGGGAAGGAGAAAAATAGTCCAAAACTAATATACAACAGCATCTTTCAAGTATGGCAGACATTATTAAATGAAGGGATAATCTGTGCTCTTGATACCGTCCCTCTGCAAGCCCCAGAGTGGACAGAAAATGAAAAGAACATGAGGAGTCAGGATGTTCATCTAGTTTTGGAGCAAGATAAGCACGTGAAGACATGATGTAAAAACTACCTCTGGGAAAGAAGACTAATAAGAGCTAGAGAACTTAGTCTCCAGCCAGTTGTAGTATAGGGTAGCAATCTGGCCTAAGAAACACATTAAAAGACAAGGAGGGAGTTCGGTCAAATCAACCAACAGAAAGACTGAGTAAAGACTGGATTGAAGGAACATGAAGGTGCCAGGGTACATACCAGCCACAGCAGGAAAACCGGCAGGTGGCGCCATACACATTGCTGTTTACTGCCAATCTTGGGGACCCTTCACTCTGAGACTCAAAAGTTGAAGGTGTCAGTACAACTGGGAATAGTTGGGAAGAACCAATAGAAGACCTTTCAAATATTGAGGCTAGTTGCTTATAGCCACTATTGATGACAACACACTATAGCCTTGGGTCATTCTTCCCAAGGCTGTGATTGAGCATACTGGAAGCACAGCCAAGAGAGAGCAGCAAGCATGAAAGGATACTTGACATCAATCGCGATTAAAGATATGCAAGTCAAAACTGCAATGAGACGACACTACACCTTTTTTAAAAGAAGTGAGCATTAAACGATTTTAAGGTGAAAGTGGAATACTATAAATTCCCAGTATAATAGGTAAGCATAGCATGCAGTCAGTCCGAGTTCAATTTCTAATGCCACATATGGTCCCCCCAAGCATTGCCAGGAGTGATCCCTGAGCACAGAGCCAGGAGTAAGCCCTGAGCACAACCGGTGTGGCTCAAAAACAAATAAACAACAAAAATGAACTAGCAGACATTAATTGCCAGTGGGAATGCCATTTTCTTTAGAAAATAAGTGGTTTCTCTTTTTTCCTAATTTTTTCTTGGTTTTAGGGCTACATCTGGAAATAAGCAGTTTCTTATAAAGTTAACCATGCACTTTCCTTGTTCACAAATTTTAATCTTAACAATAATCAAAAACTTAAGTTCACACAAGGTCTAAAAAGAATTGTTAAAAACTACAACAGATAAACTCTGGTTCATCCATACAATGAAAGATCTATTGTATTAAATAGAGATAAATTATTGATCACAAAGCAACAAGGATAAATTGGAAATGTACTGTGAAAGATGCTAGTTTTACAGTTTCATTACTCTAGAATGGAATGTTTCCAACCTGGTTGTACTTATGTGATCATCTAGAAGAGATAAACCTATAGTATCATCTTCCAAAAGGAAGCAACTAGCTAGGAAAGATGGGTCTTTTTTGGCAAGAAAGCAACCTAATTTGAGAAAAATGTCTACAAGCACAGTCTAACAGAACAAGGTTCAAAGAGAGAAGTGGAGATTATGATTAGTAGAAATGGAAAAGTGGAGATTATGCTTAGTAGAAATAGGATGATTTTACAGATTATACCTACTAGTTTTTCAGAAACTTGAACATATTCATGAGGGGAACAGCAGATATGGCTCCAGAGAAGTGGGGAGGATTCCCCTGATGAGCTTTGCACCTGCTAAGAAGAGGCCTTTCTTCCTTGTTTTCAAAGTAAATAAAGCCTTTTACCTTTTCCCCCAGCTGTGTGAAGGCCTGTCCCTACCCTTTGTCAACTATATAAACTCTGCTACTTCTTTAGGGGGCAGGCTCTGCTCTGCCCTGCTCCATCCTGCACTGTCCCACCCTGACCTCCGCTGACCTGCTCTGCCCTATTCGGCTCAGCTCTCTCAGTTCTACCCTGCTCTGCTCGGCTCAGCTAGCTCTCTCTGGCTCTCTCATTCTCTCTATCGATCACTTGATAACTTGACACCGTTATTCATCGATTTGCTCGAGCGGTTGCCAGTAACATTTCCATTTAATCCTATCACATGCCAGTGTATCCCAATGGCATCTGGTTGCTTCAGGAATACAAAGAGCCTCAAACCGTTTGTTCAGGGTCTTGATGAAGAAGTCTGACCATCTTGTAGGTGAGCGGCCAAGTGATCTTTTGACATCCCGTGGGATCCAGTTGGTAATGGCTCTAGTCCAGCGGTTGTCTCCAAATCGCATTACATGTACAGCCCATCTGATTTTCGATGCCTTGGCAAACGAGACAGTGTCCCTGACTCTGGAACAGTAATGGAGGTCAGGAATTCTGGATTCCTTCTCTCACTTGAGTGAGGCGTGATATTCCAAGCATAGCTCTTTTGATTTCCTCTTTGGGAGACCGAATAGCGTTCTCATCCTGCTTTCGTAGGGGCCCAGGTCTCTGAGGCGTATGTTAATGCAGGGAGAACGGTGGAGTCGAAGAGATGTGCCCAGAGCTGGAGGTTCTTTATCCTTTTAGCTATTTCTTCAATGCTTTTTTTTTTTTTTTGCTTTTTTGGGTCACACCAGGCGATGCTCGGGTGTTACTCCTGGCTCTCTGCTCAGGAATTGCTCCTGGCAGTGCTCAGGGGACATATGGGGTGCTGAGGATCAAACTGGGTCAGCTGCGCACAAGGCAAATGCCCTACCTGCTGTGCTATCACTCCGGCCCCTCTTCGATGCTTTTGAAGGCATTCCATGTCGCTCTCTTCCTCCTGCACAGCTCAGGTTTTAGGTCATTCATCATGTTGACTTCTCGACCTAGGTACACATAACTGCTGCATTCAGAGATGTTTGTTCAATTGAAAGTGAATGGGGCCTCTGGAACTAGTTTCATGAACATAGTTTTGTTGAGATTCAGCTGTAGACCTATCTTTCCACATTCTCGGTCGAAGTGGCATTTGTGCCACTTGGCTAATGTTTGGTGTTATTAGAACGATGTCATCAGCAAAGCGGGGTGGTGTAGTTGCCGACCATCTATCTTCACTCCCATTCCTTCCCATTCTAATTGTTGCATGATGTTCTCGAGGGTGGCGCTGAAGAGTTTTTTTCAAATGGTATCACCCTGTCAAACCCCTTTTATGACATCAATGATCACTTCCTTGTAGAATGGTGAGATCCTGGTGGTGAATCCGTAATACAGCTCATGAAGGATCTTGATGTATTGGGTTTGAATGACCTGTTTGGCTAGGGCTTCGATGGCCGCTTTGGTTTCCACAGAACAAAGGCTGTCTGGGGTCCCCAACAATATCAGGCTCTATCTGGTTCCTTGGCCACATTCACAGGCTACGGGTTTAATTTTCCACACATCAATAGAGAGGCCTCCAAATTGCCTCTCTATTGATGTGTGGAAAATTAATGAGATATTGCTTGGGGATATTGTTGGGGACCCCAGATAGCCCAACATGCCTTGAAGTAAATAAACAGGATTAGTCCCTTCTTCCTAAGGCTATTCAGAAAGTAAGACCTAAAACAACTTTAAAAAATAGTAGCATAAAGTCTGCTTTATTTGGAGAAAATAATTTCAACCAAAATGTAACTGTCCTGACAATTTTTTTAAATTCTGTATTTGTGTAATAAGAACAGAGAAAAGTAACCACTTAATGAAATTTCTTCAGTAAAGGAAACTGAAAGTCAAAATTTCTTTAAATAACTTTAAAAATCCAGCAATAATTTCCAGCCAGTTGGAATAATACTAATATTCTCCATACCCCCTAATATCCAACCATCCTCACCTAGACCATATTTTTAAAAACATATTTAACTTGAAATAGCTTGGGTTTGGCATTAGGTTTCCCATTATGATCTGGAAAACTTGGCAAAATATAAACGATAATACTTTTTCCTCTCATCATATCTGAAATCTCGGTAATTGTACATCAGTGATTTTACATACATTTAGGAGGGCTGGTGAAGCCCTAGAAAACCTAGCAGCTGAGTTGCTGATTCAACTAGTCAGCAGTGAAGCCTGTAGGGTATATTTCCAGCAAGTACCCAGGCCAATACTGCTGCTGCAAGTGTGGGAAGCTCCCTTTGAGACTCATTGCTTACATTAAGTCAAGAGCCAAAGAAGATAATACATGTTAATTTGTTTTATAAGGTAAAAATTGTGATTCTGATATAAAGGAGCTTTGTGTGAATTTTGACTCAAGATATACTAGATTCCTTAAGATTCCTGTCACTCCAACTAGATTTCAAGTCATATTTCTTTGAAACCCTAAAACACTTTGTATCTCTTTTCTGATGCCACCAAAGGTCTGCCTAGCAGTAAAACCCTTCTTGCTTTGGTCTGTTTCATTGCACTAATGAGACTTCACAGGTTCAATCTCCTCAAGGGTTGGAACAACCAGTGGGTGCTCTGGACAATAAGTTGTTGCACTGAGTCAAGCATCCGTAATAATAAGACAATAGGCTTGCTCTCTCCTGGTTGGGAGGAAAATATGTTTGAACACAATACAAAGCAAAAAAATATAGCATTTTCCTGAGTTGGATGTCTTATTTGAAACTGACTCCATTTGGGGCCAGAGTGATAGCACAGCAGGTAGGGCATTTGCCTTGCATGTGGCCTACGCAGTTTCAATCCCGGCATACTAATGGTCCCCTGAGTGCAACCAGGAGTAATTCCTGAATACAGAGCCAGGTGTGACCCAAAAAGAAAAAAAAAACCTGACCCCATTTGAAAATGATCTTTTGTGTTTATCTAAACAAAGGATGGGTGCTAAATAAACTGTATATTTAGTATAAATAAACTGTATACTGTCATACATGGGTGAAAATTGTGTTTGTGGGCATAAATTTTAAAGTTTTGATGTATGTTTCCATATCACTAAGGTAATCCTTCGAAGGGCAACCACTTGGGGGCTTGGCGGTGGGGCGGGGCGGGAGAGCTGTACCCAGTAACAATCAGAGTGCATCACTGTCTCTGTGTTCAGGGGACCAAATATGGTACCAGAAATCAAACTGTGGTCAGCTGCATGCAAGGCAATCTCCTTAATCCCTTTACTATCTCTTCAAGAACTACCTTTATTATATGAGTAAATCTGTTTTCAACTACTTTGCTTCTTCCAGAACTGGAATTTGCTCTATATGTCAGAATAGTAACTAGGCTTCTATATTAAAAAAGATAAAATTCCTTCACGAGAGAACAAGGTTCCAACAGTAGTAATGAGGGGCCACACCCAGCCCATGAAAAAACTGGACCTACCCCTAGGGAAGAATAAGCACAGCACTCATCTTAAGCTATAAATGGCCATTAAGCAATAAGGTTAAATCACCCATTGTTCTTTGCATTTTAATAGCAAAGCCTCATTTACTAGGCAAAAGAATTGAATTGTAATTATAGAAAAAGCAGACCTCAGTGATCCTATGGGATCCTATGTTAGGTAATGCAAAGACTTTCTTAATAACCTTGTTGGAAGATACTTATTTTCCACTCCTTCACCCCTCATAAAGCCAAACTCTGTGTATGGGGACTGGAAAGTATGGAAAAAGTATGGAAAAACAATATTCTGAAACCCTGCTTCATTCATTGATGACTCTTTTTTGGTTAATATTGTTCTTTTGATAGCATAACATATACCATGAAGGGGGGGTAGTTAAATCTTTACTTTAAAGACCTCCATCAACTTATAGGCAGGTAAAGTGTGGCACTCTTTTGCTAGGAAATTATCCCAAAGCAGATTAAAACATGGTTATTTACTCGGGTTTTGTCATTTTGGAATGGCCAGTAGGGATGGCTTGTCTCTGTGCTACGCTGGATAAACTGAGGCAGCTCCAGCTCCAGGAAGGCTCACTCACAGGACGGGGTTCATGTGGCCCGAGAGCTCAGACATTGCTGTGAGCCAGTGACCTGGCAGACCGTATGAGCCTGCTATTTGGGGGACCATATGAAATTCTGGGGATCAAATCCAAATCAGTCACATGCAAGACAGGGGCCAAAGGGCTCAGAAATTCATCAAAGTCTATGGAGTCTCCTATTTAGGCTTTAGGGAGCATACTGAATGGAGACACCTTGTCAAAGAGTGGCCTGGTTGGTGTGTTTCATGGCAGACACTGACATTTGAATTTCCATGGTATGTGCCACGAAATCCAGCTGAGCCTTGAGCTGTAATAGGGAAGAGGGACATCAGCCCTCAGCCCAGATGAAGATCCGTGGTTCAGGCTTCAGTGGAGTCCTGATCCCCTGGGCACCATGCCCGTGAATTCACACTACTAAACCCCAGAACCAGCAGTGCTTGGTTGAGTTCGTGGACAGAGGCAGAGTTGGGACAGAAAAGAGCCAGGACACAGCCAGCTGAGATGCTGCAGGCCAGCCCAGGTGCTCAGTCAGTCGGGTTCCTCCTCCCTTCTCTCTTCCTCTTTTTTTCTTTCTTTCTTTTGCTTTCTCCCTTTCAAATTTTTTTCTTTTTCTTTTATTATTTATTTATTTATCTATATATTTATTAGGATCATCGACAGAGGTGAGAACTCTGGATTCCTTCTCTCACTTGAGTGAGGCGTGATATTCCAAGCATAGCTCTTTTGATTCCTCTTTGGGAGGCCCAAATAGCATTCTCATCCTGCTTCCGTAGGGCCCAGGTCTCTGAGGTGCATGTTAATGTAGGGAGAATGGTGGAGCCGAAGAGATGGCCCAGAGACAACCTCTGGACTACAGCTGTTACAGACTGGATCCCACAGGATGTCAAAAGATCTTGACAAGGAAGAAATCCGAATGGCCAAAAGGCATATGAAAAAATGCTCATCATCACTAATCATCAGAGAGATGCAAATCAAAACAACAACGAGATATCACCTCACACCACAGAGACTGGCCCATATCCAAAAGGGTAAAAGCAACAAATGCTGGCTTGGATGCGGGGAAAAGGGGACTCTCATACATTGTTGGTGGGAATGTCGACTTGTACAACCTTTCTGGAAAACTATATGGACATTCCTCCAAAGACTAGAAATTGAGCTCCCTTTGACCCAGCCATACCACTCCTGGGAATATACCCTGGGAAGCCAAAAACACACAGTGGAAACACAATCCGCACTTTTATTTTCATAGCAGCACTATTCACAATAGCCAGAACCTGGAAACAACCAGAATGCCCAAGAACTGATGACTGGATAAAGAAACTGTGGTACATCTACACAATGGAATACTATGCAGCTATTAGGAAAAATGAAGTTATGAAATTTGCCTATAAATGGATGGACATGGAAAGGATCATGTTGAGTGAAATTAGTCAGAAGGAAAGAGAGAGACATAGAATGACTGCATTTATTTGCATGACATAAATATATCAGGTGATCTTACCAAAAGTGGAAATTACTACAGGCGTGTGGGAGTCAGAGGTTAGGTAAGATAGAGAAGGGAACATGTGTGAATAAATGTCAAAACGTTTGATACCAACATAGAACTGAGCATTAAATACAGGCAAACAAATGTAAATGATGGCTTCTAAGTGTATGTAGTGCAACCTACAATGTGTAGGAGAAGGAAGAGAGAGAGAGGGAGAGAGAGAGGAGATAAAGAACCTGCCATTTAGGCAGGCCATGGGAGCAGGGAGGGAATTGGGGGCATTGGTGGTGGGAAATGGGCACTGGTGGAGGGCGGGGTGCTGGAACACTATGTGATGGAAACCTCCAAACATGAACAACGTTGTAATTGTATATCTCACGGTGGTATAATAAAATGTTTAATATAAAAAAAAGAAAAGGGAAAAAAAAGATCATGTGGCCACCCACCTACAAGATGGTCAGACTTCTTCATCAAGACCCTGAATGAACGGTTTGAGGCTCTTTGTATTCCTGAAGCAAGCAGATGCCACTGAGCTACACTGGCACGTGACAGGGTCAAATGGAAATGTTACTGGTGCCCACTCGAGCAAATCGATGAATAACGGGATGTCAAGTGATCAAGTGATCTATTTATTTTTCCTCCTTCCTCTGCTTCACTCCTTCCTTTGCCTCACTACTGAGTCATCACAGACAGTTTGGATTAAGTGAACAAGAAATAATTCAAATCTCTCATTATGGACAGTGGCAAAGAATGTGCAACATTTTAAGACTAGTTCTGGAGGCCTTTTTTTAGCGAACCCAAAGACTGTAATTTTAAGTTCTTTAATCTTAACATAAAACCAAGGTCAATATTCCTCATTATGTGGTTCCCAGACAGTATCTTTGGTGATAAAACATCCCCCCAAAATGTAGTATCACTGTCTGTATCACTGTCTTCCCATTCATCATCCATTGGCTCGAGCGGGCACCAGTAACATCTCCATATGTCCTGTCTCATGCAAGTAGAGCCTAAGGGCACCTGCTTGCTCCAGGAACATAAAGAGCCTCAAACCATTCCATCAGGTCATGGGAATTAGGTCTATAATTGTTACTGAATTCTCAAGTTGCATTCAGTATTACTGAATCAGAAAGTTTGATTTAGTTTAAAACTGAGAATCTTTCCCCATAGTTCTAAATTTTGCTGAACCCGTTATATAAGATGAAAATAATGAATTTAGTGGTAGCAAGAAACTATGTTTACTTAGAAGAGAGAATAACAAATGAAGCTGAAGATCTGTATTTACTTGAAGCAATATACAATATTTACATATGATTTAACATTCTAAAAATATTTATTGGGGTTTCCACATAATAGATTTGTATCTCCCTGGTGGTTAATCTTCAGTAAATATGTTTTTAGTATCACGTGGATTTTACTTATTACTCTCTAACTGTCTGATTAAATTTCAATTAAATCCATATGTGAGAACATTAATTTAAAGTGCTACCAGAAGGAGTGATTACAAAATCAATTACTGGCATGTAGCCCTGGTATTGTTCAAAGAAAATGGTGCCCTCCATTTGTTGGTGCCAAAGGAAAAAAAAACAATTAAAAAGTTGCACAGTCACCAAACCTGTGAACAAGCTTTGAGATTGAATCTATGATTACATCTGCTTAAAGAAAGATAAGGCCATTGAAGCTCATGTACATTTTTGAGAAAGTGAATTATTGTAATAATAATTTTCATTGAAACTCCAAAGTAACGTGCATCAAATAGATGCCTCTATTTTCACATACACACAGAACATGGTTCCGGGGAAGAGATAGAATATTTTTAAAAAGCTGACAGGAAGCTCAGGAATCTTTCCTGGTCCTGGACCATTTAACAAAAGACTTGGCAACCCAGAAATCTAAATCCTCCTGAGACCCTCCCAGTACAGAATGTGAATACACAGAAGAATTTCGAGGCGTAAATGCACCACAAGATATTATGTTGCTATTTACTGAGCTCTTTTCAAGTGAAAGTGTCCAATGCACTTTGGAAATATTTTACCTAAAAGATGGAATTTTACCCAAGATGGGAATCAAACCCAAGGTCTCACATAAACAAGGCACCTCCTCCACCACCGGGCCACCACCCTGGGGCTGGATTATCCTCTTTTACGTTAGTTCTTAATAGAAAAGTCCCTAATGATATGGACATATTCTCTCTTCCAGGTAGAGTAGTCACCTTGCTGTCATTTAAAAAAAAGTCTTCATGGTCAGAAAATAGTACAGAGTAAGGTGCTTGCCTTGCACAAGTCCGACCTGTGTTCCCCACCACATATGACTTTCTGAGCACCACGAGGAGTGATCCCTGTACATAGTCTGAGTAAGCCCTGACTGCCATAGGCATAGTCCCAAAATTAAAAAATGTAAGAAATAAAAAGTAAGTTTCTAAGTCACTTTATAAATTCTCATAGGTGCCAATTGTCCTTCCCTGACAAGGTATCATCTTTAGCCCATTAAAAGGCAGAACTCAGTCATCTCAGTCAGGCCCTGCTTCCCACTAAATGGAGCAACACTCCCTGCAAAGCCAGTATTGCTCTAAGCACAAGCTCAAAACCTGCTGAAGGCAAGTAGTCTTGTGAATGAAGACTTAAAAGCAAATCCCACTGGAAAACAGCACCTCTAATCACCCACAGAGAAGAGACACACAGACAGCCCCCTCTCAGCCCCTTTCTTCACTTTTTTTCCAACATACTTTTCTGTATTTGTCCCAACATTCTCCACCTTTCCCTCCAGTCCTAGAAGAGAACAAGCTTCGTGACCTAAGGTTAGTCTAGGGCTTACTCTGACCACACTAAGATTTTATTTAATGGTCATTTTTATGCTCCAACTCATCACAGATTGAGGCACCTTTAGAGGGCAGGCAAAAACACTCCCTATTTCCAATTTACAGCCATCACCACCATGCTGAGGAAGGAGAGGGGACAGTGGGCAGGAGAGTGGAGTTTGAGGAAATGAAGGAGAAAGCAAGTAAAGTTGAAGGAACCTGGAGGTACCCAGAAGACTCAGTAGGATCCTGGCAGCCTAGTGAAGCAGACAGGTAGCTGGGGGGAGGGGGGGGGGGGGACTGGGGAGTGACCCTCGTAATGAGTTCTTGGGAATTAATAAAGCCAGGAATGGATTTAGAGAAGCTATTCTGTCAGGAGCTCTAAAATAATGAGACGGATATGGCCAGAACCATTTTGTAGATACAGAAACTGAGGTATGATAAGACTCTTACTTGTTAGATGACAGAGCTTAGCAAACTTGGGATCTTTGCTGTTTAATCTATTTCCAATTTACGCTATTTACATGTCCTGAAGCCAGGATTCATGCCAATGAGATCTCTCTTCTGTGTACACACTGATGGAGGGTGTGGCAGCTACAGCAGTCATTTTGACTCTGAATTAATGACTTCTGAAACATTATTATCTATTATATAGATATATTATTTTATATATAATTGCACATATATAATATATATTATATATGATATACATTATATGCTAGATAATATATATTATATTATTATATTATATTATATACCATATATTATAATATAATATCTATATAATGAATAGTAATATTTCAGAAGTTATTAATTCAGAATCAAATTTATATATTATTATATTCAAAAGGCGTTCCGCTCCTCCCGGCCAGCAGACCGCCCTCACAGCCCGGATCATCGACACCCACCCTGCAGCAGCTTTTTCCTCAACCGGCCCAGGTATGCTGGTCCGAGACTCTCAAACATGGGCAGAGCTGTTCCTTCTCTCCCGCACAGCCGCGAGGCGTCGGGAGGCGGCGGCAGCCCGGCCCCCACCACCGGCGAGCCCACACGCCAAACGCCCCCCTCACGCCACGGGCACCACCATTCCACACCGGACCCCCTTTAACAGAACTCCACCCAGCAGACCAGCCCACCAGCCCGGCCGCGCGCGCCGGCGCTCCATAAATTAATTATTGGAGGTGTTAATAGAGTTTGCCTCCGCCGCGCCTCAGCCCGGGAGAACATCCAGACATTATTGCCCCCCTAATGGGAGCCAAGCCGCGCCCCGCTCACGCAGGACAGACAGGAGAACTGGCCCGCCTAGCAAATAGATGATCAATGGGAAACTCGTGATCATATAATATATAATAGAGTATTATATTATATAATTTTATATTATAATTCAGTATATTATATAATATATTATATATGTATAATAATATATAATATATGTAACATAATATATGTATATAATATATAATAATATATCTACATTATAGATAATATTTCAGAAGTTATTAATTTAGATGATAATCACTTCACATGATCACTTGAATCCCATTATTCATCGATTTCATAGAGCTGAGCACCAGTAACATTTCCATTGGACCCTATCACGTGCCAATGTAGCCCAATGGCATCTGGTTGATTCAGGAATATGAAGAGCCTCAAACCGTTCCTTCAGGGTCTTGACAAGGAAGTCTGACCATCTTGTGGGTGGGAGGCCACGTGATCTTGTGACATCCCATGGGATCCAGTCGGTAACAGCTCTAGTCCAGCGGTCATCTGCAAATCGCATTACATGTCCAGCCCATCTGATTTTCGATGCCTTGGCAAACGAGACAGCGTCCCTGATTCTGGAATAGCGATGGAGGTTGGAACTCCAGATTCCTTCTCTCACTTGAGTGAGGCATGATATTACAAGCATAGCTCTTTCAATTCCTCTCTGGGAGACCCGAATAGCATTCTCATCCTGCTTTCATAGGGCCCAGGTCTCTGAGGCGTATGTTAATGCAGGGAGAACGGTGGAGTCAAAGAGATGTGCCCGGAGCCAGAGGTTCTTTGTCCTTTTAGCTATTTCTTCGATGCCTTTGAAGGCATTCCATGCTGCTCTCTTCCTCCTGCACAGCTCAGGTTTTAGGTCGTTCATCATGTTGAATTCTCGACATAGGTACACATAACTGCTACATTCAGAGATGTTTGTTCCATTGAGAGTGAATGGGGCCTCTGGAACTAGTTCATTTTTCATAAACATAGTTTTCTTTAGATTCAGCTGTAGACCTATCTTTCCACATTCTTGTCAAAGTCAGCCAGTATTTGTGCCGCTTGGCTAATGTTTGGTGTTATTAGAACGATGTCATCAGCGAAGCGGAGGTGGTGTAGTTGCCAACCATCTATCTTCACTCCCATTCCTTCCGATTCTAATTGTCACATGATGTTCTCGAGGGTGGTGCTGAAGAGTTTTTGGTGAAATGGTATCACCCTGCAGACCCCTGACACACTCTTGTAGAATGGGAGATCCTGGTGGAATCCATAATCCCGATGATTTGATGTATTGGGTTTGAACACCCTGGGCGGGCCGACCTTCAGTCCACAGAATCAAAGCTTTTTTAAATCAATGAACGTGAGACAGAGCGGCATCTTGTACTCCCTACAAACCTCAATGAGCTTGGTTACTGTGTGAATAAGGTCGATTGTGCTGAATCCTTTCCAGAAGCCAGCTTGCTCGCATGGTTGTCCTTTACCTAGTGTTCTGCCAATCCTGTTCAGGATGACTCATGTAAACAGCTTGTAGATGATGGACAACAGGCAGATGGGGCGATAGTTGCCGATGTTGTGAATGTCTCCCTTCTTGAACAGTAGAACTGTCCTGCTGGTTTACTACTGGGAGGGCACCTTGCATTCGGACAGGTAGCGTGTGAAGAGCCAAGCTAGTGTATTGATGAGTACTGACGGCAGATTCTTCAGGTGTTTGGGTCTGACTTTGTCTGGGCCTGGTTCTGTTCCCTTCTTTACCGATGAAATGGCATGTCGGGTTTCTGAAGGGAGTACATTGGGAATGACATATTCATCCTGTGGAATTTGGTATGTGGGCAGGTGGACATGGCTATCAAAGAAATCTGAGTAGAAGTCATGGATAATCTTCTCCATTGCCTTTCTGGAAGATGTGATAGATCCATCAGGCGTCGGAGGGCAGTCATCTTGGTTTTTTAGTTGGCAAAGGACAGGTGGGCGGTGCGAATGCTTTTCCAGGCTTCTGCTGCATCTTCCAGTATTTCTGCTCTTCTGTCTTTGGCTTCTTTGCACCTTTTAGCAATCTTGGACGTTAGCATTTGGTCTCCTGAGGCTCGCGCCTTGCCACATTGGCGAATGAGCTCGAGAGTTCCTGAAGACAGGTGCCCTTTTGTGTCTTTTTTCTCTCTTGGCATTCTTCACACAATCATGGAGGTGCTGAACCAGTCGGTTGTATTCTTCATCGATGTCGTCAATGATGGTATCTTCCCATGTTGCTGCAATGGTGCCAAATATATATTGTCCTTGGCACAATATATAATATATTATATATTATTATCTATTATAATCTCTACTATGATTTCAATGTTATCTATATTGGGCACAATTCCCCTTAATAACTACTGGTCCCATCTTTGGACAGTTAGAATTTACCAGCAAACCACCACCCTGACTACATTGAGACTACCCTTTAAGATCAAAGGAGGGATCATACTAGTTTGCCCTCAAGCAGATCAGCTTGAACCTTTCAGTAAACAGAGGACAAGACACTCAGAATCCCCTTAGTGCAGAATATAAATAAGAAGGACCTTGTGGGTACCATCTAGATTGCATGAAGCCCTTGAAATTATGACCTGCTTCTTCTCATGAATACACATCCATTAAGATGTATTTCTTTATACCAACCCTCTGTCTCTCCAGTGTTTGGACATAAAAGACTAGTCCCTGGCATTAATCATTTGTTTTGACCTGAAACAAGTGTGGCACCACCCTACATCTATTCCTAGAAGCTGATTCATTGATCTTTGTTGGCACTACTCTTCCTGAAGAAAGGATTATTGCTTTGGGGTATATAAAGGGAACTGATTTGAACTACATCATCCACTTTAGTGGGAGACTTGGGCCCGAATGCATGGTTGGAGGTCTGGGGGATCTGGATTGTAGTGGCGGAGCTTGTTTTATTATTGATAATTAGTAAAAAACTTTTAGAACTAAGCCAGACTCATGAGTTTTCTTCCATTCCTCACCAGATTCAGAGGTAGAAGGGAATTCATTTCCTGATATTTTTTGGGGACCCCAGCAGCTCCCGACACTAGGCCCAGACAAGACCAACTCCTGCTCTGGACAGAAGACCCAGCAGGAACAAAGGCCTGTGATAGGGACATGAATGCAGATCACCAAGTTTCAAGCTCTTCTCCTTGACAACACTAAAGCCAGGGACTTTTATCTAGGTGGAGAGCTCCACATGGGGCCAGCTTGGGGTGGGATGGGGGACCTATAAAACCAATCCTGTAATGGTAAGGTGGCACCTCCAGGTGTTGCAGGTGTGGCTGCAGTTCCCGACTGCATCAGCAGGTGGCAGAAAGGAGACAGGTTTGTCTACACCCCCAGGGTTCTGCCCCATGGGCCCTGGATGGTTGATGGTCTGACATAGAAAAAGACTGGGGCCCCTGAGAGGAACCCAGAGCCATGGCAGAGCCTGGCAAGCTACCCATGGGGTATTAGATATGCCAAAAACTGTAATAATAATGGACCTCATTCCCAATGAATTGAGACGTTACTGGCACCTGCTCAAGCAAATCAAAGAACAATGGGAAGATAAGTGACAAGTGACAAGATGGCACCATCTGAGTTGTGGACTCTCAGTTCCCTCATAATCATTAAATAAAACCGTTTTACTCCACTCTTGCTCCCTACCTGAAATTTTTTTCTATGAGACAGGGCAACAGACCTGGAAAGCCTGGATAAGAATTTAGGCCTGATTTTCCTTTGCTGGGCCAGGCCAGGCCAGCCTGGCCCGCCACCCCAGCAGAGCCTCACAACAAGCCAGACAACCCCCACTCCATGAGGACTCCATTTTCCATATCCGGACTTCCCACTCCTCAGCACTCCACCCAGCAGACCAACCTATCACAGCCTGGCTCATCAAGATCCACCCTGCAGCAGTCTTTTTTTAATCCGGCCCAGGCATGCTGATCCAGAGACTCACAGACATGGAGCAGAGCTGCTACTGGCTCTCCCTGTGCCCAGCTGCTCATGAGGCACCCGGGAGGGATGACAGGTTCTAGCCCTGGCCCGCCACCCCAGCAGAGCCTCAAAACAATCCAGACGACCCCCACTCCATGAGGGCCTCCATTTTCCACATCCAGACTTCCCTTTCATCAGCACTCCACCCAGCAGACCAGCCTATCACAGCCCGGCTCATCAAGATCCACCCTGCAGCAGTCTTTTTTTAATCCGGCCCAGGCATGCTGATCCAGAGACTCACAGACATGGGACAGAGCTGCTACTGGCTCTCCCTGTGCCCAGCTGCTCATGAGGCGCCCGGGAGGGATGACAGGTTCTAGCCCTGGCCCGCCACCCCAGCAGAGCCTCACAACAATCCAGACGACCCCCCACTCCATGAGGGCCTCCATTTCCCACATCCAGACTTCCCCTTCATCAGCATTCCACCCAGCAGACCAGCCTATCACAGCCCAGCTCATCAAGATCCACCCTGCAGCAATCTTTTTTTAATCTGGCCCAGGTATGCTGATCCAGAGACTCACAGACATGGGGCAGAGCTGCTACTGGCTCTCTCTGTGCCCAGCCGCTCATGAGGTGCCCAGGAGGGATGGCAGGTTCTGCCCTGGCCTGCCACCCCAGCAGAGCCTCACAACAAGCCAGACAACCCCCACTCCATGATGGCCTCCATTTTCCACATCCGGACTTCCCCCCTCATCAGAACTCCACCCAGCAGACAAGCCTATTACAGCCTGGATCATCGACACCCACCCTGCAGCAGTCTTTTTTCAAGTCCGGCCCAAGTATGCTGATCCAGAGACTCACATACATGGGGCAGAGCTGCTACCGACTCTCCCTGTGCCCAGCCGCTCACCAGGCACTGGGGAGAGACAGCAGATTCTAGCCCTGGCCCGCCACCCCAGCAGAGCTTCGCAACAAGCCAGACGACCCCCCACTCCATGATGGCCACCATTTTCCACATCCAGACTTCCCTCTCATCAGAACTTCACCCAGCAGAAGAGCCTATTACAGTCCGGCTTCAAGTGGCCATGCGGTTCATCAATAAATGCTGGATTTTGAGGTGACTACAAGAGTATGCCACCCGCACAGCAGAGCCTCGGCAAGCTACCGCGTATTGATAGTCAAATACCAGTAACAATTATAGACCTCATTCCCATGACCTGATGGAATGGTTTGAGGCTCTTTATGTTCCTGGAGCAAGCAGGTGCCCTTGGGCTCTACTTGCATGAGACAGATCATATGGAGATATTACTGGTGCCCGCTCGAGCAAATCGATGATGAACAAGAAGACAGTGAAGACAGACAGTGATTCCTTTGCTGCAAAAAGCAGTTCCTCATTCCTGCCTGAGATCTGTGACTCCCTGAGAAACCAGGTGGCATTTCCCACCTGGAGCAGAGCAAGTGGAAGCTGCATGTGCTTTGAGACACCTCACAGTGCTGGCGAGACACAAGGTCTGGTCCCAGACCAGAATCTCCTGGCAGACACGTCTCTCCTGGCTTTCCCCAGCCCCCTTCCCAGTCTGTCCCAGATGGATGGAGAGGAAAGACCACCTTCCCGAGGCTGCTGTCTCTCTCTTCGCTCCACTGCACGTAATTCACCTGCAATTCTAGGTGAGGTGAATTGCTTTTAGGCCCCAGATGATGGCCTAGAGTCTAAGGGACAGCAAGCCAGGTTCTGCCTCCCACCAGTTGTGCCCTTCAGTAAATCACCCAAGCCCTCTGCATCCTCTCTGTTTCTGCTGAAAAACACAGCCACCATCCTCGTGTTCCTTGTGGATATTGTGAGGGTGTCTAGTGAAGCGCTACACTCTAACCATGAATGCGTTGGGGTCTCTGCATACTGGACAGAGAACTGTAACGAAAGCAAACACCTGCTCTAATGAGACTGCAGGGTGTGAACTGGCCTCTTCCCCTCCTCCCTACCTGGCATTCATCTCCTGGGCTAGCCGACACACCGTAGGAGCCATCCCTTCTGCAGAGAGGTGAAGGATGTGTACCTTTAGTTGTTTCTTTGTCTTCATTCCAGCTTGTCTGCTTAAAATAGCCAAGGGAAAACTAAATATCCTAAATGATAAACTGCAAATCAGGAATTCCACAAGGAGTGAGGGGTACAGATTTTCCATTCTGCCTGTTCCATTTGAGACCATCCCCTTTGGGCGTCCTGCCTGCTCTAGGAGCCCACAGACATATGTTTTGGGTGTATAATACAGTGTAGGGAACAATAATGCAACGTGACTTCATCCAGCAGCTGCCTCAGTAGGAGGCATTAGAGTTACTTGCTGGGAAAAAGAAATTCACAGGCGTCTGTTGTTTCCACACCTGGCGAGTGAAGAAGCCAGACAGAAAACAATCCAAGGAGAGTAACTAAAGCAAGCTCCATTTCTTTGTCAGCCAGGGTCACTATTTGGGTCTCATCTACATACTTGCCATGGGGAACGCTGAGATGCTTCAGGCAGGCCTTGGGGCACCATTTGCATAATCTCACTGAACTTCCCCAGGAGCCTCTGTGGGAGGGAGTGAGGTTGTGCCACTGGAGGACAGGGAGGACCTTTTAGGGGAGTATAAAGATTTCTGGGAAAAGGAAGGGGGCATTTTTACCAGCAAAGACTCCTAAAGTACCACGCATGAGAGCCGCAAGATGAAAAGATTGGATCAACAAGCAGGAGGCCGCTGATGGCACAAAGGGAAGAATGCAGGAAGAGAAGGAGACACGGAGAGAGGGGAAGTTGCTACTCCCCACTAGGCCAGCTCCTAAGATGCCCCAGAGCAAGACTGGAGAGAGAGGTGGGCTCCAAAGTGCCCCCTGGCCTCCCCACCCCCCTTCAGGGCCATCTCCAATTGGGTGGTTCTGGAAGCACATCTCTGACTCTCCCTAAAACCAACAAAAGGCCAGGGGGACACTGTGATGATCTATTGTAGCCAGTCCTTCAGGTGATCCTGATGGTCTAGTGACCTCTCTGGGTGCCCTGGGATTGAGGGGTTGACTTTAGTGTTTCTTGGGTAGGATCTGTCTAAGAGTTCCCCCCCGCTGCCTAAAGTCTATCCTGTGAGACCACCATCAAGCTGGGGAAACGACTCGTACCATCACCCCTGCCTGTCCCAGGGCAGAGTTGAGCTCAAGGGCTGGGAGTGTGTAGATCTCTGCTATCTCTATGCAGAGCCTGAAATTTCTACTCACTGTCTTCTGCCCCAAGTCCACTCTATGAGCAGTAGTGCCCTATGCGCTCCGCCCCCATGCCCAGATTGTCCAGTGACCCCTAGGAGGGTCTTTCAAATATCTTAGCTCCTTTTGTTTCCTGCCTGGGCAGGTTTGACTCTTCTGCTGACTTTCTGCTGATCCCTGAGGAGATGACTGAGCCCTGAAAGCTCTGTGGGCAAAAAGGCTGGACACTGAATTCTGGCCACCAAGACAGAGATGAGGGTTTGGGTGTGGGCACACTGTTAGGGCTCCCCCATCTCAGCTGCAACTGACACAATGTCAAGCTCCTGAGACCAGTCTCTGCCAACTACCCAGAGGGTCACGAAGGGGTCACAGCTTTTGTTAGGGATTTGGGAGCCAGATGGTCCCAATTTCCAGTTTTCTCAGTTATTTGTGGGTGATGTTCATTAAGGAGATAACTGCTACTCATTCCTATACGTCAATTTTTCTCATCTGTATCATGATAACTTGAAATGCAAACACCAATGGAGTGAGAATGATAGTACAGCATGTGAGGTGCTTACCTGTCGCACAGTTTACCCATGTATAATCCCCCTGTACCTATATGGTACCCCTGAGGTCAGGTCATCTCTGAGTACAAAAGCCTTGAGCATGGCTGACTGTGGTCCCAAAAAGAAACCAAACAAAAATGCAAACCCTGGGCCTGGGAGCACATCACAGGGGAAGGGAGCACCTCCTGTCAAGAATTTCAGTCCCAGGGTGCTGCAGGGCTCTGAGTGTGATCACAACAGCTCTACTGTATGAGTGGGGGAGTTCTGCTCCCTATAATGCTCATTGGGTCAAATTATTTCATCACAGTGAAGCCAGGAAATCTAAACACCAAAAAAAAAAAAATAAAAATGCAGAGGGGATTTCGGGTCAACATCACAACTAAAAGTATGTGTGGGACCGTAACCAGGAAACGCACATGCAGCATTGTGCATTCCCTGATGACCTCATGTGCAAACACCACAAGCAAAGGGCACAAACCTCAGTGAGTGTGGTGGTAAATCTGCTGTGGGACCCCCAGCCAGTGGTACCAGCACCACTGCCAGGCCATGTGCAACTGTCATCAGAGCACTGATAAAGGAAAGGAGAGAGAAGGAATTGAGAAGAAAATAAGTAGAATTTAAATTAAATTAAATGCTCACCTCACAGGGTGACAGAATGAAATGAGGTCACATACCATGAAGTGTTTGGAATGAGCACTTATGTGCCAGAGAAGTCACTGCAAGTCACCTGAATTGGACATTTCCTGAGTTAGTGCAAAACTTTTACTTTCTTCCAATTCCCTATGAAATAAGTCTTTTGATATGAAAAGCTAATTCACCTGACCTTGGCAGGCTATGGCCACAAATGTGGCATGACTGATACTATGATGCTGAAACTTTCCTCTAATGAAGCGGGTCTCGGTTTTGGCCTCACTAGGAGCCATCTGAGTGATGAGCTCTGCAAAATGTCAAAGCTTGAGACACACTCTCAGAGATGCAGAATTCACTGGTATAGGAACAACCTAGATAGGAGCCATGAAATGAAATGGAGGGACATTAATGAGTATCTCTAAGGGATAGACACTACTCTGTAAAGGTTACCTAATAACCCATTTCCATCTGAACGACATTCTGGAAAAGAGTCATAAAAAGATGAGTGGCCACCAAGTGTTGGAGCAGATGAATAACGGGCACCTGAAAACATACTGCTGCCTAGTGCCATAATTATGGCCATGCACCATTCAACCTTTGTCCAAGCTTATCAACAGCAACCCCCCCAACTCCCCAAAAGCAGTGAGCTGTAATGAGAGCTATGGACTCTGGATGATTATACTGGGTCAATGTAGGTTCATCAGCTACCACACAAGGCCCCATCTAGGGGAGAATCCTGATAATGGGGGAAGTAGTGCATGCCTGGTTACAGGGAAACAAGAATTTCTATTCATTCTGGTTTGCTGTAAACCATAAACTATTCTTGAAAACAACATTTTAATAAAAAAAAGTTTTATCTTCTAGTACTTGGTTGATTACTATGGTAATAGCCCCTTTCAGATTGTTCATTTAATAATGTCCTAATACAATAAAATCTCGGCCTTATGTTATGCCAAGGTTCCCTCTGGTTTACTAAGGTTCAGACCTGTGGTTTAAATTCCTCTGGTTAGACACACCTGAAAAATCCTTATTGTCGAAGCAAAGAAGGGACGTGTCTGGGAGTTCTACTCTGAGGTGTCTGGGGTAGGTGAGGAGAGAAATGGCATGGCAATGATTAGAAGTGAGGCAGTGCCACAGTTAGGGCAATAACCTCTGGCCTGGTTCTGCAGGGGATTTATAGGGATTTTTCTGGAAATTTTCCCTAGAGCTATGCACCCTCTTACTCTTTTGTGGCTCTGGAGGAAAGCAGCTGGACTCCAATACAGCTCTCCTGATTACGAATTATGTGATTTCAAGGAACATACCTAATTGCCTTAAGCATTCATTGTCTTTTTACTTTTTTTTTTTTGTTTGTTGTTATAGCACCATGCAGCAGTCTTTTTTCAAGTCCGGCCAAAGTATGCTGATCCAGAGACTCACAGACATGGCGCAGAGCTGCTACCGGCTCTCCCTGTGCCCAGCCACTCACAAGGCACCCGGGAGGGATGGCAGGTTCTAGCCCTGGCCCGCCACCCCAGCAGAGCCTCACAACAAGCCAGACAAATCCCCACTCCATGAGGGCTGCCATTTTCCACATCCGGACTTCCCTCTCATCAGAACTTCACCCAGTACATGAGCCTATTACAGCCCGGATCATCAACACCCACCCTGCAGCAGTCTTTTTCAAGTCCGCCCAGGTATGCTGATCCAGAGACTCACATACATGGGCAGAACTGCTACCGACTCTCCCTGTGCCCAGCCGCTCACCAGGCACTGGGGAGGGACAGCAGGTTCTAGCCCTGGCCCGCCACCCCAGCAGAGCCTTGCAACAAGCCAGACGACCCCCCCACTCCATGATGGCCGCCATTTTCCACATCCAGACTTCCCTCTCATCAGAACTTCACCCAGCAGAAGAGCCTATTACAGTCCGGCTTCAAGTGGCTGTGCGGTTCATCAATAAATGCTGTATTTAGAGGTGACTACAAGAGTATGCCATCCGCACAGCAAGCCTGGCAAGCTACCCATGTCGTATTTGATATGTCAAATACCAGTAACAATTATAGACCACATTCCCATGACCTAATATAATGGTTTGAGGCTCTTTATGTTCCTGGAGCAAGTAGATGCCCTTGGGCTCTACTAGCATGAGACAGGACATATGGAGATGTTACTGGTGCCCGCTCAAGCAAATTGATGATGAACAGGAAGAAAGTGATAGACAGTGATACCGCCATGAGATATACAATTGAAAAGATGTTCATAATTGGGTTTCAGTCACACAGTGTTCCAGCACCCGTCCCTCCACCAGTGCCCATTCCCACCACCAATGTCCCTACATCTCCTCCCACCCACCCCCAGCCTGGCTTTTATAGCAGGCACTTTTTCATTTCCTCTCTTTCTCTCTGTCTCTGTTTCTATCTCTTTCTGTCTCTCTCTCTTCTCTTACACATTGTGGCTTTCTCTAAAGACCTCTAGGGTTTATCTTTTAAGTCTCTTTGTGTATATTTGATGCTGAGGTCTAGTCTGTCATTACCATTTCCCACAATTAGTAGAACACTGGTATATATTTATACCCCATTAATGAATACAGTCATTCTATATATGTCCTTTTCCTTCTGACTTATTTCACTCAGCATGATAGTCTCCATGTCCACCCATTTGCAGGTAAATTTCATGACTTCGTCTTTTCTGACAGCTGCATAATATTCCATTGTGTAGATGTACCACAGTTTCTTTATCCAGTCTTTTGTTCTCAGTCATTTAGGTTGTTTTCAAATTCTGGCTATCATGAATATAAAAGTGCAAATAGTGTTTCTGCTGTGTGTTTTTGGGTCTCTAGGGTATAGACCTCCTTCTGATGCCATGCACAAAAGTCAGATCAAAATGGATTAAAGATTTCAACATCAGACATGAATCTATCAGGTACATCAAAGAAAACAGAAAAAATGCTCTACAACATCGAAGCTAAAGGCATCTTCAAAGACGAAACACCACTGACAAAGCAAATGGAGGCAAAAATAAACAAATGGGATTATATAAAACCGAAAAGCTTCTGCACCTCAAAAGAAATGGTGACCAAGATACAGAGACAGCCCACAAACTGGGAAAGAATATTCACCCAAAGTCCATCTGATAAGGGGTTAATATCCAGGGTATATCGGTATCTGGATAACACTGATATACCCTGGATATAACTTTACCAGAAGAAAACAGCCAACCCCATCAAAAAATGGGGAGGAGGAATGAACAGAAGCTTCCAAGAAGAAGGAATTTGAATGGCCAAAAAGCATATGAAAAAAGTGTTCTTCATCTTAATCATCAGGGAGATGCAAATCAAAATAACAATGAGGTATCATCTCACATTACAGAGACTGGCACACATCCAAAGGAGCAAGAACAACTGGTGCTGGCATGGAGGTAGGGAGAATGGAACTCTCATTCACTGTTGGTGGGAGTGCCAACTGGTCCAGCCCTTTAGGAAAACAATATGGACATTCCTCCAAAAACTAGATATTGAGCTCCCATTTGACCAAGCATTCATTTTCTATTCCCAAAATAGAGAGAATAGGTATTTGTCTTACAGGGCCCTAGAGAGATATAAATGAACTAATATATGCAAAGCATTTAGAATTTAACCTGACACATGTTAAATTCTTTAATGTTAAGCATTACATTATTGTTGTTTCTATTATTAATATTACTACATCTCTAACAAAAGTGGATTACCTTCTCTACAACTAAGAACACTGATTATTGAAGAGTGTATAGAGTCTGTGCCTGGTTTTTTTAGGTAAATAAATACCAACATGTTCATGGACCTATGCCAGGAAAATAAACCTCAGATATAAACATGCATGAAATTAGCAGTATTTTGACAGCCCATGCAATATAAAGTATTAAAGCATAAGATTAAATGAAGACAATTCATTAAAAAATTGCATGGGCCAAGGGACCACAAGATGTGATATACAATGAATAAACAATCATCTTTATTGGTATTATATAAAATAATCTCTAATGGGGATAATGGAAAAGAGGCTGATTTAAGCAACTCTATAAGTGAGCAGAGACCATAAGAATACAAAGCAAAGAAACTGCAGAGAAGAAATTATATTCTAATTGATAAAGTTGTTCTCAATGGAATATGGTTAACAATTCTGAAACTGCCAAACATGTGTTCGAAACTGAACTGAATAGATAGATGGTAGATGGTCGAGTCTACATTTCTCCCTGTTTGAGTAGGAGTTACAGATAAAAAGACTGGTCTAGAATGATCCATTTTGGGGCCAGAGTGATAACCCAGCGGGTAGGGCATTTGCCTTGCACGCAGCTGGCCTGTGCCAGGCCCGGGTTTGATCCCGGCATCCCATATGGTCACCCGAGCACTGCCAGGAGGAATTCCTGAGTGCAGAGCCAGGAGAAACCCCTGAGCATTGCCAGGTGTGACCCAAAAAAACAAAAAAAAAAAAAAAAGGTTTTTTTTAGAATGATCCATTGTGAAATGGATTGCAGTTGCAGATATCAGCATTAACTCAAGTGTTATTTTGATATAATTGTTAAGCATAGAAATATTTATCAATAGGTTTATTCAGGGGTAACTATATAAAATATTGTTTTGCCTTTGAGATGACCTAAAAGAAGCAATTTATCCACAGGCACACCTAGTTTCTTAATTAGGGCTTATTAATACCATTCTTCAACGTAAATAATCAGAGCTCTTTGGGAAAATGTCTGATTACAAGGTTGATGAAGGAAATAAAGATGAGGAGTCTGGAGAAAGTGTTGTAGTGCCAGAAATTAAGCAAATGCTTAAACAAATCCAAGATGATGGAGTAAATCAACTCAAGAGCTCCCAATGAACGAAGCAAAAACAATTTGAGTAATTTGAGTCCAAATAAAGAAATATTGGATCACTGCTTAAAGTACAAAAATATGTCCCTGAAGCATACATTGCTATAAATCAATGACTGAATAGATCATTGAAAAGGGACAATTCTGCAGTGTTATAGAATCCCAAATAAATCATATAGACATTCCATCTTAAGGCGAAAGTTAGGGGCTGGAGAGATAATACAGGAACATAAGGCACCTGCCTTGCACACAGCTGACCTGGTTTGAATCCCTGGCCCCACATATGATCCGCTAAGCACTGTCAGGAGTAATATCTGAACACAGATCCAGGAGTGAGCCCCACATACAGCCAGGTGTGGCCTCAAAACCATCACTGTCACTGTCTTCCCGCTCATCATCAATTTGCTCGAGCGGGCACCAGTAACATCTCCATATGACCTGTCTCATGCAAGTAGAGCCCAAGGGCACCTGCTTGCTCCAGGAACATAAAGAGCCTCAAACCATTCCATCAGGTCATGGGAATGAGGTCTATAATTGTTACTGGTATATGGCAAGAAAAAAAGATAAAGTTAGTTCTCTGTTATTGTCCTTGGTTTGCAGGGTACACTTGTCAATGTTCAGCGGTTATTCCTGATTCTGCACTCAGGAATTATTCCAAAATGGTCTTGAGGGACCCTCTGGGATCCAGGGATAGAACCCAGGTCAACTGCATGCAAGGCAAACACTCTACCCACTGTACTATCACTCCGAGCCCTAATTCTCTATTTCTGATATGTGGGCTATACATAGCAACTCCCTTTCAAAGAGTCTAGTATGGGAAAGAGGTTGAGAAGAAAGTGATTTTGTAGTGGAAGAATATAATAAGCACTGCCTCAACCAAGCATCCAAAGTCAGTATCAACAGTAGTGAATGAATATTCCTGATAGAGGAAAACTGATATTCTTCCTAAGCGAGAAAAACTTCTGTTACATCATGATCTTTCTTCCCCAAACTCATAACACCATTTTAATCACGAGTAAAACATCAGAAAAATATAAGTTTATTGGGACTCCTTTATATTACTAAGCTTAACACAAACAAGGAAAGTCTGGGAAACTGTCACAGTCCATAGGAAATTAAGGGTCAGAAAAATAACAGACTAAAAGCATTATTACTATGGGTAGCTGTGTGGGAAAGATTGGGAGCCAGGAGGAGAGAGAAGAAGACTGATTTTGCGGCAAAAGTACTTATTCCCATTAATTTAAAAATAGTAGATAAAAAAATAGATAAAAACATTTGGGAGAAGTGAGAGGCAATGATAAATGTGATAAATGTCTTATTGATGCCAGCTTTTAACTTTATTTTGTTTTGGTTTTTGGACCACACTTAGTGCTCAGGACTTACTCCTGACTCTTTACTTAGGGATCACTCCTGGCAGGGCTCATATGTGGTACCAGGGATCGATCCCAGGTCAAGTGCATCCAAGACAAACACTTTTTCCCTCCTATATTATCTTTCCAGCCTGATACAAACTTTTTTAAAAATACAGACATTCTATCAAATGGAATGGCATTCCTGCCACATTAGAAACTCTTTTGAATTCTACTACAGACAGAATTTGACTAGGTAATGGACAGTATTCGACCACAGCTAGAAGTTGTGATTTGGATTGATGATAAATGGGAAATTTTGATTGACCAACTCTCTAGAATAAAAGTGGGTCTAAACTGATTTAAAGAAGCCCTCAGAATTTTTAAGCAAAAAATCCTAATGAAACTTAAAAGAACCCTGAAAAAATAGAGGCAACTGAGAAAATCATCAGTAATCAACGGAACATTTAGTGCAAGACTGCCCACGTCCAGCTGACAAAGATGAGATCCCATCTTAGAAATGGAGGATGAAAACACCAGGATTCTTCCTGAAATCCCAGGATGATAAGCTAGGAACAAGGAAAACAAAAAACAGTATTTTTAATGTAACACATTATGTATTTCAATAATCTCAACTGAAGCAACAAGTGAGAAAAATATTGAGAGGAACTTGAGAGGTGATACCAGTCAAAAGGTAAAGCACGAAGAACTATACATACCGATTATTCCAGAAATTTAATGTTTCTTAAAATCAAAGATCTCTCTTATAATGTTTCATTACTCCTGTGTGTAGTTGTTTTATGTCTGTTTCAATTTTCTTAGTCTTCAAAACATTATAAAACTCTACAAGTGACATAGGAATATATTTATCTAATTGCATGCACAAATGTACAGGCACGTATATTATACATTATTTTTGGTTTTTATTAGGATCACACTCAGCAATGTGATTACTCCTGGCTCTGCACTCATGAATTATACGTGGCGGTGCTCAGGGGACCATATGGGATGCTGGGGATCAAACCTGGGTCAGCCACATGCAAGGCAAATGCACTACCCGCTGGACTATTGCTCCAGCCCCAATATATTATAAAATTTTTGAAAATTAACTTTGACTCCTGGGAATCTACTCTGGGAAACCAAAAATACACAGCGGAAACACCACCCCTACTTTTATGTTCATAGCAGCATTATTCACAATAGCCAGAATCTGGAAGCAACCAGAATGCCCAAAAATCGATGACTGGATAAAGAAGCTTTGGTACATCTACACAATGGAATACTATGCAGCTGTTAGGAAAAATGAAGTTATAATTTTTTTAAATGGATGGACATGGAGAAGATTATGTTGAGTGAAATTAGCCAGAAGGAGAGATACAGATACAGAATGACTGCATTTATTTGCATAACATAAATATATATGTACATATTATGATACCAATATCCAAGGTCAAATGAAACATATATCAGGAGGTCTTGTCAAAGGTGGAAATTATCACAAACATGTGGGAGTCAGAGGTTAGGTAAGACAGAAAATGGAACAGTGTGCTAACAATGGTCGAGGGTACTAATGCCAACCTAGAACTGAGCATTAAATAGAGGCAAAAAGATACACATGACAACCCCTTAATATATGTTCTGTAATCCATAGTCTGGAAGGGAAGGAAAGAGAAAGAGAGAGAAAGGGAAAGAAATAAAGAACCTGCCATGGAGGAGGGCTGGGGGAGGGAGGGAGGGAACTGGGACGTTGGTGGTGGGAGATGGGCACTGGTGGAGGGATGGGTGCTGGAACACTGTATGACCAAAACCCAAATATGAACTTTTTAATTGTATATCTTTGTAATTGTAAAAATAAAAAATTAAAAAATAAATAAATAAATAACACAATAGTCATTGCTTTATTTTATCTTCTAAGTAATTTTATAAGAGAGTAATATTAGGCATTAGAATTCATAATTTATGAGTCAGGGAAATAAGACCAGAGAGGTGAAGTGACTCACTCAAGGATACAGAAAGTACCAAGTGAGAAGAGTGCACAAAATAGGTATGCTAATGAAATACATCAAGCACATCAAATATTTATAGTAATCAGGACCTTCTGATCTCCCAGTTACTTTCCCGGCCTGAAAGGTATCCTCCCAACTCAAAAGCTCTGGCAGTCAGGTCCTCCTGCCTACCTAAGACAATGGGCTCTTCTCAAGGGTGGAAAACAAACTTGCCTTCTTCAAGCTTGCAGATGAAGTAGAAATATTGGTGCAAGGCATTCACAGTTCATTAACTGTCATCCAGAGCAAGGAAGATTTGTGGCTTGCTTAAGGGACCGTTAGGCAGGGATGACAGACATGCCAATAGGTTTAACTCTTCAGCATCAGGCCGAGTCAGCGGGCCAGCAGGCCACCAGCACTCAAACAAAGGCAATAAAGACATCAGACACCCTCAGAGGAGAAGCCTGTGAGTTCTAAAATTAAGAAACAAGTTTCTAGAGGATTGTGCCTTTAGAGATTTGGATATGCCTCCTAGTGGTTTCCATTGCGACATACATATTCGTAACATATCTGTTATCTCTCTACAACTTCTGGAAAGCCTGTGTGGCTAGCAGTTTCTATAAATTATTATCACCATCAACCACATGTACCTAATTCTTAGATTTATAATCAGTCTTTCACAGGTGCCAGAGTAAAGAACAAAAGCTGAACTAAAATCTATGACAGAAAACAACAATGAATACGTTTATTTATTCAATGGCCACCCGAAGAGCTCTTTTTATTTCCACAGACAGGCTTGGTCCTCTACCCATGAAAGGTACTTTATTCCAAGATGAATCACAAAAGAATTGAATGATTTGGCCTAAATTTGTAATCCTGAAGGGTATAAGACAAGATGGAATTTGATTTTAGGCTGCATGGAGTGGTGTGTGTGAACCTGTCCTGGAAAGAAATAGTGCCTGGAACTTTTCAAATGGGTTTTCCTTTGATAATTGTACCAGATAAAGTTCAGGCAGTCTGGTTCCAGCTACTGTGGTTTGGGTTACTGTGTAACTTTTATTACCATTATTTTTATTGATTAGGTTGGAATAAAGACATCTGTGTCCATTTAGGTAATCAGTGCTTGATATTTAAATGTCACTTTGATTTATTTTAAAGGTAAATCAGAAAATCTTGCCTTTCACGAAAGGGAAATAGTTAATTTGTCTGCAAGCTGAGGACTGCAACCAAAGCCTATGCTGTTATTTATAGTAACAAACAATTATGCCTCACAATGAACTAAAAACAGAATCTGATTCACGAATATGCTCTTACTTATTCCTCCCTGCTGTAGCAATTGTTAGTCCTTCTAAGCCTAAGAACATATTGGGAAAGAATGCCCTGCATGTGAACATGGATGGGGCTATATGTGCTTACACCTGTATGTTGTGTTAGTCTGAACAGTCAAAATGGAGCTTTACTTGCTCTTTCGGACTAAATCCCCTTAGCACTTAGGAAATAGCAAATGAATATTAAAAGATTTGGAGATATTTTTGTCTAAAGATAAAATATGGAGCTGGAGAGAGTGGAAAGCTTGCCTAGCATGTGGCCAACCCAGATTCAACCCCCAGTACCCCAGATGGTCCCCCAATCACCATCAGGAATAATCCCTGAGCACAATGTCAGAGTAAGCCCTGAGCGCAGTAGGGTATGACACAAAACAAAACAAACAGAATGAACTACAACAAAAAAGGATAAAATAATCACTGAAAAACATTTTACGTAAGATCACTGATATCACTTAGTGATATTATTAGTGACTAATATCACTAATCAAAATTATAGCAATCTTTTAAGATCATAATCCTGTGTTCAATTTTTAATTACTAGGTATTCATTTTGGATTAAACTAATAGGAAGCTTGCTTAACTTCTATTAATAAGCATGTGTATGCATATATACATATAGACTTAATGCCATCTGTCAGTAACATGAATTGACACTTGAATTTCAAGATTATTTACAGCTTTGATCTTAAATCAATGGTAAAACTATTAACAAGGAGTCAGATATTACATAGCTGCCAATGTCAACTCACTCGTGAATTAGCATACATGTTCCATTAGTACATTGTTTTTAGGCCTGAAATCAAAGACAATGCAGTAGAAAAATTTTTTCAGACATACAGGAATTTTTTTCTTTCATTTTCATGTGGTCCAATTAATCAAACTTAAAAAAACAAAATGTTTTGCAAGTAGTGAATTAGAATTAAAACCATCTTCCCCACGTTAAAGTTAAAATGTTCCCATCTTTGGGCCCCAGAGGGATAACAGAGCAGGCAGGGGAGGCCCTTCCCTTGCACTCAGGTGACCTGATTTTTGAGACACCAACTATGGACTCTTCCAGGGATCCACTGGTATCCCCCAACAATATCAGTAAACAAGTTCCCTTCTACCTCGAAGCTGGTGGGGAATGGTTGAAAACTCACAAGTCCAGTGTGGTTCCAAAATACTTTTACTAATTCAATAATACAAGCTCTGTCATTACAATCAAAGATAATGGGATTCCCCAGAACTCTAGTCAGAACTTAGACCACTCGCTAGGGCCCAAGTATCCCACTGAAGGAGATCCTCGTACTTCAAGTCAGTCCCCTTATATACCCAAAAGTAATCCCTATCTTCAGGGAGGTTAATGTCAACAAAGATCAACAATCAGCTTCTAGATGTAGAAGTTGGGTGGTACCACCCTAGGGTCTAAACAAATGATTATGCCATGTCGAGTTCCTTTCTCTGAAATTATCTCTTATGTCAAAACACTGGAGAGAGAGGGAGAGCTGTTATAAAGAAATACATCTCAATGGATGTATATTCATGGGGGAGAAACACATCAAAAATATGGGTCGGGGCGGGAGCAGCGAGAAGGGGGGGGCGCTTGCCCCCGCCCGGCTGCCCCGCCGGGGCCCCACCCGGCCCCCCACCCCCAGCCGCCCCCCGAGCCCCGCCAGGGGAGGTCCGAGAGCAGAGCCGAGGAACCGCCCGGGCGGAACCCAAAAAAAAAAAAAATCATGGGTTTCATGCAATCTAGATGATATCTACAAGGTCTGTCTATTTTTTGTACTGCACCAAGGTGATTCTGAGTGTCTTATCCTCTGTTTACTGAAAGGGTCATGTTTGTCTGCTTGAGGGTAAACTAGCATGATCCTTCCTTTGATCTAAAATGGTAGCCTCAACATAGCCAGGGAGGTGGTCTCCTAGTAAATTCTAATTGTCCCATGCTAGGACCAGTAGGTATTAAGAGGAATTGTGCCCAATCTAGATAACAGTGAAATCATAGTAGAGATTATAGTAATATTTCAAAAGTTACTGATTCAGAGTCAAAATGACTCTTGTAGCTGCCATGCCTTCCATCAGTGTTTACACAAAAGAGAGATCTCATTTGCATGAACCCTGACTTAAGAACATGTAAATAGCTTAAACTGTAAGTAGTTTAAACAGCAAAGATCCCAAGCTAGGTAGACCTGTCATCCAACAGTTTCCCCACACTAAGTGCCAGACCTCAGCCCCCAGGAGAGATTCCTGAGTGCAGAGCCAGAAGTAATCCCTGAGCAGAGCCTGGTATGGACCCAAAACCAAATTAGTAAGCAATGTTACCACTTTTTTTTTTTTTCAGTGCTGGTGGTCTAGTCCAGGGTCTCACACATATTTTATGGTTTTATGGTTTTATTTCTTATTCTTAAATCTTTGATATGATTAAGGCTTATTTTAGATAGCTACCACTTCATCTCTCCCACCTGATCCTCCTTCAACTATATTCTAATTTTCTTACATCCATTTTAAGTTACAGTATTTTAATTTTTTTTCTAGGTTCAGCTGATATTTCAGTATTCTAATTATTTAGGTGTGATAATACTGTTTCAATATATGGTCACATTATTGATATTTCATTTATATTATTTTCAGTTTGTTTGGCTTATACTTATTTTTTCAGTTTTATACCTGAGCTTTGAAACACATTGTCCACTTAAAAACACTTTTTTTGCATTTTGGGTGACACCCGGCAATGCTCAGGGGTTACTCCTGTCTCTGCACTCAGGAATTACTCCTGGTGATGCTCCAGGGACCATACGGGATGCCAGGGATCGAACCCATGTTGGCCGCATGCAAGGCAAATGCCTTACCCATTTGCCTTGCATATCCGACTGTGCTATTGCTCCAGCCCCTCACATTCCATTTTAAAATGAGCATGTCAGAACTCATACATGTATAATGCTGAGTCTGAGTCTGACTATATAAGGATAGAATATGGTGTGTCTCAGATGGTGAAAGTTTGCCAATTTCCAAGGATCGAGCTAGAAAGATGGAAGACCCACATTTTTTCAGTCTCACTTATACCGAGTTGTGGTCACATGGGGGGTGAGCAGGCGGAAACCAAGAGAAGGTACAAAAGATATGTTAGAGAGCCGTCTACCATGTCCCTTGTTCCTTCTCTCTAAATAGATCAACAAGTGTTTCTGGCACAAACATCAGCCAGTACAACGGAAGAGACCCTAACTTTCTTGTGGATTGCCACCCTCCAACAACAGATCCTTGCCTCCGGCTATCTGAGCAAGACGTCTACTTCAATGCACTTAACCAACTATATATTTTAGGTTCAATATTTTTATGCCAGATACAGAATAGAATGAATATGCTATCATGTTTCTATTCATTAGTCCACTGTTCCTTTGTGTCCTCTAGGACTTTTTTTAATGATTTTTTATAGGTTGTGGTTTTCTTTATTATTTTTATTCATAAGATATTTAAAACTTTTACTTGTTCTAGTAAATGGGCATATTTCGTCTATGACATTTTCTAACTGGCAATGGTGTATATGTATCAAAGCTATGGATTTATGAATGTAATTATTTTTCTCTGTTCCTAAGTGAATTATTGTTTGTTGCATATTTCTGTTACCTTATATCATTCATCATATTAAATCCAATTTTATAGGTTTATTCCCCCTACAAACACACACTTTTTGGATTCCTATTTATCTCATCCAATTACACTGACTAGTACATGCTTGTCAATTCTACATAATAATACATAATGACGGATACCATAGTAATCACCCATGCCTACCTTCTGATATCTCTTGTGTGTTTGGTTAAGCATGTTAAACATGAGAGGGACACTGAGATAAGATCCATATATGCTATATTGTAAATAAAAACCTTTGGCTATTTTCTTCATTATTTTCTGCAACAATCATGCTAAGTTCTATCAAATATTTTCCCCTGTCTATTTTTTCTCCTTGGGTCAATTATTCATTTGTAGGAATATTCTAAATATATTTCATAACATGGAAGACACAAGGTTCCTGGAATAAAACCCATTTGCTCACATATTTGGGTCTTTCAGTGTCATGCTGAATGTTTACTAATGATTTTATCAGGATATTTGCATTAATATTCATGTGGGGAGACTTATCTGTAATGTCCTTGTTTATTCTTTCAGTTTGGGGGCCCTACCTAGTCATGTGGGGGACACTTTAAGGTGCCAGATTGAACTCAAGCCTCCTGCAATTTTTGTTTTAGACCATAATTAGGAGTGACTCAGCAATCTCCCCTGGCAGAGCTTGGGGACCCTATAGAATGCCAGGAATTAAAGCCAGGTTGGTCACGTGCAAGGCAAGCGCCCTGCCCACTGTACTCTCTCCAGCACTCCTGCATTTAAGGTACCTTTCAGCTATCTCACCTCTTTGTTACAGAGTCTTTGTCAGGATTCAATATCCCCAATTTACTCATAGTATAAAATAGGTGCTTATCTCCTTTTTATTGTTGGACCATTGACATATAGGCCCTTAAAAGTTCTCTTTGGAGGCTAGAGTTGAGTAGGGGTAAGGTACAGGCCGTGCATGCACACGCCAAGCTGGCACTGGTCATTTTCAGGAATTCCCAGCATGGCCTGGCCTGACCTACACCATATTGTCAAGTCTTCTTTGTCCCACAAATTCTATTGTTTTAAATTTTCATGTCATATATTGTTCTAATAGAACTATTTAAAAAATTGATATAACTACTTAAAACTTTAAAACTGAAGTATCATGTCATTACTCCTTTAGTCATTTTACATATCAAACAGACTGAATCAGTATATTTTTATTATTTTTAAGAAATCATGAATTTTGGGGCTGGAGTGATAGCACAGCGGGTAGGGCATTTGCCTTGCACGCAGCCGACCTGGGTTTGAACCTCTGCATCCCATATGGGCTCCTGAGCACTACCAGGAGTAATTCCTGAGCCGAAGAGCCAGGAGTAAGCCCTGAGCATTGCCAGGTGTGACCCAAAAAGCAAAAAAAAAAAAAAAAAAAAAGAATAACAAGAAATTATGATTTTTTGACCATAGCTTATTTAGTAGTACAAAAACTTAATTGTTTATAATCAAAGTTGCTTATGGTTGCTTTTGTTTGCTTGGCCAATGACATGGAGACATTGAAGTTACCTCCAGGGTGAATATCATGAAGTGTTCTGCCTCCTTTCCTCAGTGAAATTATGGATTTAGGCCTAATGTTCAGATCTTTAATCCTTTGGAATGAAATTAAATTAAATTTTGTTCGGGTTGACATGGAAATCTGTAAATTTCCCCATGCATCATACTATTTTGCTTTTCTTGATAATTTTGTACACTTACACTATCAAAGAGTAAAACAAGTGGAGTCCCCTATTACACATTGTTGTGTGACACACCCTACTGAGCCTTAGGCTCCAGCTATGCTTAACTTATGTGAAGAGTTACTCCCTGCCTTTAGGGAATCTCTGGAGCAGACATAATGGGAGCTTGAGCAGAAATGATTTCATAATTTTATGTGGCATAAATATTTTTTATCATGAATAGTATGATGGCTGTGCACAGGGAGAGCAAGGGAACAGCTCTGCCCCATGTGAGAGAGTCTCTGGACCAGCATACCTGGGCCGGATTGAGGAAAAAAGCTGCTTCAGGGGTGGGTGTTGGTGATCCGGGCTGTGATGGGCTGGTCTGCTGGGGGAGTTCTGACGAGAAGGAAGTCCAAAAAGTGGAAAATGGCGGCGCCCATGGAGTGAGGGAGGGGGTGGCCTGGCTTGTTGTGAGGCAGAGCCACCACCTCGGCAGAGCCTAGGGTTCTAAACCTACATATGGCCAAGGCTCAGCTAGGAACTTAAGTTCAGGGTTTTTCCTGTTGTTGGTCTATATACCAGAACCTGTGAGAGTAAAGCCTTTTAAAACTGCATTGGATTCCTGAGTTTTCATCCATTCTCCTCCTCCCGGCTTCAGAGGTAGAAGGGAACTCTTTCCCTGGCATTGTTAGGGACCCCAGCAGCTCCCCACCAACACACGATTCTCCTTTTCTTCTCATAGTTGTAATTTCTGCTTTATAAACTTGGATGCATGTCATTTGATGAATAGGTAACCATGACAGTTAAAATCTATAAATTGCACATATAAGGGGGAAAGTCATTCTTTAGAACTTATTAAACTTCATTTGGGGTATGTTTTTTGTTTGTTCATTTGTTTGTTTGGTTTTGATTTTTGGACCATATCCAGCAATGCTCAAGGATCAGGAATTACTCCTGGAAGAACTGGGGACCATATAGGATACTGGGAATTGAACAAGGGGCAGCCATGTGTGAGGCAAATAAATGTCCCACCTACTGTACTATTGCTCAGGCCCCAAGTTTCTAAATTCTCTTCTGGCCTAAATTCTACCATTTTTGATACCAACTTCATCACTCTTTCTTGTTAATGTCCATTCTTGGTTCCGTGCTTTAAATTTCTTGTCTTGGGGCACAGAAGCAGGGTATTTTATTAGAGTTTGGTATTTTGTAGGTTTTCAATCTTATGAAGGCATAACTAACAAATGCAAGAGTAAGACACTTGATGTGTACAAGAGGGTGACAACTTAAAAACACACAGTGAAAGAAATCTCTACTTTTCTCCACCTTTTGTTTTGCTATTTTTTCTCTATACTATAGATTGTGGTTGTATTTCTTATCCACTCTAAAGTTCTTTCTTTTGATAATTGAATCTAAGTCATTTACATTAATATGTGAAGCATATTTCTCTTAGACCTGCTATTTTGCTTCATAAAGTTTTTTCTTTCTATCTTTGTGTATCTCTCATCTGTATTATATTTTCATTGTAACAATTTTTGGATGTATTTATTTGTATATATGAAATTCAACTTGTAATTATATATAACTCCTTAAGCCCTTTGTTTCTTTAGGATGTAAATTAATTTCTTTTCTTTTCTTTTTTTTTTTTTTTTGCTTTTTGGTCACACCTGGTGACGCTCAGTGGTTACTCCTGGCTCTTCGCTCAGGAATTACTCCTGGCTGTGCTTGGTGGAACATATGGGATGCTGGAATCGAACCCTGGTCGGTCGTCTGCAAGGCAAATGCCCTACCCACTGTGCTATCACTCTGGCCCAATTTCTTATTCTAAGTAAAGATAAAATCAGTAGATTTCCTCTTCCACAGCCACCCACTCCCATTCAATGTAATCTTTCTTACTGTTTACCTTTGTGTACTTAAGCAGGCCTCCTTTCTAACAATCAGGTTTTAGACAGTAGCAGTTGACTCTCCTTAGTTAAACAGTGAGCAAGGCTATTGTACTGCTCACTTCTTTCCACTTTGGTTAGTTGCAGCATTAGATGTATTCTGATTCATGGCTCTCATCTTAAATACCTTTTAGCGCTAATTCTAAAATGAAATACACTCAATGATCCCTGTCTTTTGATATAATTTTCCTAGTCATCTCTTAGCTAATGTAGGTTTATCTTCTAGAAGTTTCACCAAAAAGAACTCATAACAACTCATTTCCTTCCTTTTTATGCTTTCATGACTTACATTAATAGACTTTATACTTAAAGGTCAGCCGAGCTGCATAGAAAAGTTTTGATTTCAATTTCCTCTAGCTATTCCATTTTCTATAAAAAACAAAACAAAACCAATCAGCACCATCCATTAGGTGCCCTTCTCCTTTGCTCCCACCTCTTTCTTCTCCTCTGGTAACCATATCTCCACTATCTATGTCCCCTGGTTTATTTTTAATTTATTTTTTGAAAGCTTATATGCTTGGAAAACAATTAGTGCTGCATCTTTGGGAATGGATTTTCGCTGTAGCAGAATTTGAGCTGTGCCCAAATTTTACTTCTTTACAGGTACTTTGATCTTTAGCCTGGATAGTCTCAGAAAATGCTTAAAATATTTGCATCTAACAAATTAACTAGTCTATGTCTCCATGTTGACCATTTCCGGTCAATTTCTTTATCATATGGCATAAGCTTTTGAACAACATTGTTGAATTTTTTTAATTAAAATAATATTTGCTCAATTACACTCTAAAAAAATGTATTTCTTTCATTTTTAATTGTAAAAACTTCTGGTTATTCACATGTTTGATTCCCTAGGCCATTCTTTTCTAGTTATAAAGTTGTATCTAAAGCTGCAACTGCTTCTCAAAAGATGCATTTATGGTGGGCCCAGAGATAGTACAGTAGCTAAAACCCCTGCCTTGTAAATGTGAGACCATGAGTTCAATTCTTGGGGCTGCCCTCATGCCCCGAGCATGATTCTGCTCCCTGTGGTCCCTGAGTGCCGCAAGCAGATTCCAGTCACACTCTAGCTGGGCGTGGGCAAGCACTGCAATTAAAGGATGTGACCCCAAGAATGTGCGGCAACCACAACTTAAAAAATGTACCAGCACCAGGACCTTCCCCAGGAGCCGCAGGGAGATCAGCATAAATGTGCAACCCCCAGTGAGCACTACAGCCAAATGTGCCTGAGCGCAAATAACAAGTGTAAGCCTTGGCATGTGTGGAAGCACAACGGCTAAAGGAGTGTGATCCCCAACAAGCACCACAGTCAAGGGTTTGAAGATCACAATCTTATGTATGACCCCCCAATTACTACAATAACAGCAGCAACCAAGGGGAGGGGAGGGATAGCAACAAACAAACATTGTATTTATGACTTCTCTTGTTTCTTCCTCTGATTCTTTCATTGCATTTTCCATGGACTCTGCTCGCCAACATGATTCTTGCTAACTGTCTTCCATTACGTGATGGTTCTCTGTCTGTCCCTCTGTCCTGAGACACAAATCCTCATATTGTATAGTCTTTTTACTAGCTGGTTATCTCTTTTTCTTAGTACTCCCATTTTCCATTAGACTCTTTATTTGCAGAGGTGATTGGTTTGTTGTAGGATTATTTTTTCTATTTGTAGAAAAGTGATCCCAATTTTCTACTTTGTAGAAACATTTTTCTGGTAAGCGTTCTTCATTTGTTAGTACATTGAGATGCTCTTTGCTTCTTAAATTACCTTTTGTATTGATTCAGTGTCCACTCAGCTGTATTCTCAGTGAGCACTGAATCCCTTGCTTGGAAGCCCCTTTGCTGGAGAGAGGAGTGTCCTTGGGATGGGAATATAGTCTATGATGCCACCACAAATACAGTCTTGCAAATACAGCTCCTTGATATGAGACTGATTCTCTGATTCTACTTCATTCTACTCTCTTTAAAAGACCAATCCTCTGATTCTATTACCTCCCTTCTGTGTGACAGCTTCTGCACATCTCTGACCAGCCCAGTTCTCATGATCACTGTTGTCAATGAAGGATAGAGTTTTTTGCACCTCAGGTTCTGTGCCCCCCATTTTATGGGAAATGCCAAGCTTCTGAACTAGCTCCATCTCGCCTTCCTTTGCTCCTGCCATTCATGTATCATTTCCCTCTGGTCTCAGCTCCTTTGCGTAACCCTGGGCACATATTTTGGGATTTGTGAATTATATGTCTTCTAATTTGACAAAATTGTCAAATTAAAATGTCAAAACTTCTAAGACTTTGTTTAATTTTACTTTTGAAATGCTGATTCAAAAAAATGGCAGAATAAATGTCAACTTATGAAGTCTTGCTTCCCCTTAGTCTACACCAAGCTGACAGGAAGGCCTTTTAACCAGAACCTTCCATTTCCCTCATCTCCCTTTGACATCCTTAGTAGATGTTGTGTTAAGGTCCTTTTCCAAATAAATTAATCCACTCACTCAGAAGTGTACATCTAACTCCCTACTGAACTCACACTCTAAGTTTTCAGGGTTCCATGACCCTTTTCATTATTTCTCTCCTGTGTGCATGCATGTAACACATTTATTTTCTTTCCACTCCCTTTAGTCTGTTTTTTTTTACATCCTTTGGGCAAAATGCACTCACCCCCTTCTCTTATCTTTACAACTTGTCCCTCAATTGAATGTCTAGTTGAAAATAACTATCTACTTTTAACTTCTAAAATACTTTTCAAGAGTTACCTTGAAGACTGTCTCTCTCTGACACTATAGTTATTATATTCACATTTCTTGTCTTCTTTCCTAGAGTGAAGGCTCCAGGAAAACAATCCTGTCTGATATATCTTTGTTTCCCATAAAACATCCAGCACAATAAATATACTCTATGCATATGCATTGAATGAGATCATTCTGAGTACTTTATAAGATTAGAAATAAATAGTGCTGGGATTCAAGGATACCACCATTTCATGTAGTAAGGGATTAAGACCTTACTATGGTTTAATCTTTACATAATATAGATTTTTTAAGGAGTTGTTTATCATTGAAGGGAGGGGCCAACTGATTAAGCTCTAGTGTCATAATTTTGGAGGCCTCTATCTCCACTGTTCTTATAAGATCTTTCCCCTCTCTCCTCCTTCCAGGGATGGACCTACTCGCATCCTCTCTTTTAAAACAAACTTTATTTAAACACCTTCATTTGTGTTTCAAAGTTGTTCACAGTACAGTTGTTTCAAGTATTAACTATTCCAATATCAGTCCCACCACTAATGTGCCCTTACCACCACCAAAGACCCTAGTTTTCCCCATGCCTGGTCCCCTAGCAGGCACTGTTTAATATTGCAACATACTTCTCATAATTCCCACCCTCTCTTTTGTCCTTATCTTCTCAAAACCTGACTCTGTAATCCCTGTCCTTTGATCTCCCATAACAAAATAATTTTACTACAAGACTTTCTTCAAGAACCTTAAAGAGCTCACCCCTACAGAAATTAGTCAGAGCAAATGATCACATAAAATTCAATCATAACTTCTCAGACACATAGAGTCTCACGTACTCCCTCAAAGACTGGTCTGTTACTCTTAGTACAGATGTGGTAAAAAAGGAAGCCTCACTAACTATGGGTCATATGGAATGTCATATGGCCCTGCCTCCTTGGAAAACAGTATGGAGATTCCTCAAAGGTGTAAGAACAGGACTCCGTACAATCCAGCAATGCAACTACTTGGAATCTATGTCTCAAACACAAAAATCACTTCATCACTTGACATCCCATTATTCGTCGATTTGCTCGAGCAGGCTCCAGCAATATTTCCATTTGACCCTAGCACGTGCCAGGGTAGCCCAATGGCATCTGGTTGCTTCCGGAATGTGAAGAGCCTCAAACCATTCGTTCAGGGTCATGACGAAGAAGTCTGACCATCTTGTAGGTGGGCGGTCACATGATCTTTTGGACATCACGTGGGATCCAGTCGGTAATGTCTCTAGTCAAAAATATTAATTTGAAAATATATGTGCACCCCTGTGTTCATTACATCACTTAGAACAATAGACAGAAAATGGCAACAACTCAACTGTGACTGAGGAGCAGATAAACAAGTTATGGTAGCTAGGAAAAGAGAGAACCATGCAGTTCACTGCAATATGAACAGAACTGGAGGACATCACGTTAAGCAAAATAAGTTAGACGGAGGAGAACAAATGCATAAAACTCTCACTCATCTGGAATAGAGAGAGAAAACACGGGAATAGACAGTATCAAACAATGACAAACTCTTGGCATGTGGGAGGACAAGTCTTATCAACAAACAATGGGGGGAAGGGAATGATGCCCTGACAAAAGAACAATGGAGGAGGGTCATGGGGATAGAGGCAGTGCTGGTGTTTGATACTTCGTGTATTAATGCCATACACTTGAATACCATTTCCCTAAAGTATAATTTTTCTTTTTAAAAAAAATCTTAAAGAACAACCTACCATCTTATTTTTCTCTTATCTTCGATCTTATTAGACTCAGGAGTGAGCAGGTTTTGAGACTGCCCATTCATACTTTGAGTTCACATGAATTCAGCACAAGTGACTGTACTCTGGACTGCGGTGTGTGTGCCAACAGACCCTCAATCCTGACCATGGGGAATGGACAAGGCAAAGGAAGAAGGCAGGGTATTAGCAAGTTCTTTCTAGAGTTTTTGTGTGTGGTGGTGGTGGTGGTGGTGGTGGTGGTGGTGGTGGTGGTGGTGTGTGTGTGTGTGTGTGTGTGTGTGTGTGTGTGTGTGTGTGTGTGAGAGAGAGAGAGGGGGGAGGTATGATACTTGTTATCCAGGTAACAATGGCCAATCCCTTAATGCTCCTCACCAAGAGTCCAGAGGGAAAGGACAAATTGTAATTGCACAAGACAATAGAACCCCAAATGTAACACTCATGAAGTTAGCACATAGCAGAGAAGCAGAAGTCATTTGTTCTCAGGTGACAGTAGGGCAAAATTTCCCCAAGTGAATTAAGGATGGAAAGCTAAACGTGGAGTGCCACCTGGTGGTGATCTCAGCCACTGCACTGGGTTCCCTGACCTGAAGGTCATGTGGAATGTGAGTCTGGATCTGAGCAATGGACATGACCACCACCTCCTGAAGGACAGAGTGCCACTTCCCTGCTCTCGGCGCTACTTGACCCATCCCCACCCTCTGAGAACTCTTGCTAGGAGTAGCAGGTAACTCAGGGCAATACCACGGTGAGGAAGGTCGGTGAGAGGGAGAGTGACACCACTAGTGGGCAGTTCAACCCATTCTGATGAGGCTGGAGCTAGAATAGAGCAGGGGAGGGTGCCTGCCTTGCACGCAGCCAACCTGGGTTGATCCACAGCCTCCCCTATGGTATACTCGAACACCACCAGGAGTAAGCTCTGAGCAACGCTAGGTGTGGCCCCAAACAACCAATTATCATTTTCATATGTGTATATTCTATACATTCACAAGATTTTAAGGATTCCTAAGTGGCTCTTCACCTTGCCCCATCTTCTACAAAGGATCAGACTTCCTTGTACTTCCTTCTTCGGGATTTGCCCCTTTTCTCAGAAGATCCTAAATGAACCTAACCCCTGGGGCTGGGGCTAGCGACTGCCACAGTAGTGGGCGTCTCTGTGATCCCTCCTGGCAACTCCCTGGAAACTTGGCCATTCTCTCACTTTCCTTCTATCCTAGCTGGCGACAGGAACATGAATGTGTTGTGTGAGTTAGAATGGTGGCGTGAAGACGGCAGGAGAGGCCGCAACTGAACTCCTGGGTTCAGTCTTCAAAGGGTTTCAGTCTAGCAGCTGCCGTTGTGGACAAGCGCCTTGGTGAGGAAATCAATGAGGCGGCATTTATCTTCCTGACAGAAAGGCCCCCTAAGAGGCTGTTTGTTTTTGAGCAGGCACTGCAGCTGAGGAAGAAACCAGAGCTGGTCCCGCCTCGGTGACTTTGCAAAGGGGCAGGTTTTCCTCACTGTACTGATCCAATGGAGGCCACGAAAGGGGCAGGACCACTGAGGGAACGGGCTGCAGAAAGCTCCCAGGCCAGGGCCTGCCTTAAGAGAGCTGCAGGTTGGGGGAGCAATAGACCCGCCTGGGAGCTGGGCAGCTGCAGCTGTGTGTGAGAAGGGGGCGGCCTGGGGAGCACGCATCATCACGCTGACATGGTCCTGGATTCGGTCCTGGTCTAGACTCCTGCCAGACCCATGATCTTTGTTCTGTCACTCGGGGTCTCATAGATTTCAAGAAGAGGGACAATAGGGCCCTTCCTCATGGGGTTATTTATAAGGAACGAACGCAACAGTGCTAGAACAACTAGACTGAAGATAAATCCTTTTGACAGAAAGTGAGATATTATCCATGTGTGTGTTTTCAGCCTCCCTCCCCTTTTCACACATGCTACTACAATAAAAAATAACTTTAGATTTCAGGAATTTTTCTAAACTTGGTGCTAGGGGGCCTAGAGAGGTAGCTTCAAGGGATGAGTGTGTGCTCTGCATGCCGGCGGCCTGGGCCTGATCCCGACATGATATGATCCCCAAACACAGAGCTGGGAGTGGTCTCTGATCATCATCATTCATAGGCGTTAATCTGTTTCTTTTTAACTAGCACACCCTTGGAATGCTTCCACAATTTTTATGCTGTTATTTAAAGATGAAAGATGTTATCCTTATAAAACATAAATATAATTGGATGTCTTACAAGCTAGAAAATCTCATTTTGCACTGTTCTTATGCTATGTCTAGATGATACTTCATTATTTCATAAGTAAACAAGTTTTTTCCATTGATATATTCCTCATTTCCTACAAATGTAATGCCCCCTGGTAACAAAAACACTTATTAGGCAGTTAAATGCGCCATTCAGTGATTTTTTTTAAAATTAAATATTTTATTATACCACCGTGAGATATACAATTACAACATTGCTCATGTTTAGAGGTTTCGGTCACATAGTGTTCCAGCACCCCTCCCTCCACCAGTGCCCATTTCCCACCACCAATGTCCCCAATTCCCTCCCCTCCCATAGCCTGCCTAAATGGCAGGTTCTTTATCTCTTTTCTCTCTCCCTCTCTCTCTTTTCCTTCTCTTACACATTGTGGGTTGTACTACATACACTTAGAAGCCATCATGTGCATTTTTTTGAAGGCAAGAATTCTTAAAGGAAAATTTAAGACAATAACTTGAAATAAGGAATGACAACATAAATTCATGATGCATTCCATAATTTTTCATTGTAACCCAACAAAGATTAGCTTTATTAGTATTTGTATGTTGGTTTGGGTCTTGTTTGGGGGGGGTTTTATGGCATGTGTGTGTTTCCTAAATTTATTTTTATTAAATAACAGAATTTAATTTTGAGGGGCACAGTTGCCTGGGTGTTGACAACGTTAGGAGTTACACGCCCACGCCATGCCCTGTAGAGGGCAGATCTGTGAGCCACCTCCCATCTCTCCCTTCCTGTTGCCCCCTTTGATATTCAACCCATCCTCACTCTCAGATTTTAGCTGCCTCTACTCTATTCTCCCTAGGGATTTATAGAGTCTTAGAAACAGAATCATACACTAGGTGCTTTTGGGTTTGGCTTCATTCCCCTGAAAGAACACATTTCTGATCCACCTTGCTGTGTTGTCATGAACATCAGTACTTCACTCTTCCTCATTGCCAAAGAGAGATGGCAACAATTTAAAGACATCCACATATTTGCCTTCCTGCTCCTCCATTCTCCACCTGCCATAGAGACAAATGCACACACACAAAAAAGAATCCAAGCTACAAGGCAATCCAGCTGCATAACCAAGCACTAGGCTGCCCATTTGGGGTCTTTATGGTGGTGGGATGGTGCTGGATATTTAGTCGTGGGAGTGACTACAAATGCTTAAAGATATGAGATGAAAGGTCAAGCCCTGCAAATACCATCAGACTGTAAGCCAAGGAGAAATCAGTGAAAAAGAAAATAAATAAATCTAAATAAAACATACAAAAAAAAACAGCCTAAAGACCCAGAGTACTAGGCTGCTCTCATGAGTGAGATGAGCTGGATGAAGAAAAAAATACCACCAAGTTTCACAAACAAGAAAGATGGGGAGCATCAGAGGAGTCCACATGAATTAAGGGGGGCTTGGTGGGAGTTTTGAAGCAAAAAAGGAAGTTGGGGGCAGACAGACAGGACATGGGCATGCTCAAGATGGGATAAGAGTAGAGAACAGGCCAGGGAACTCATTCTTAAAGAAAGATAGGGAAGATAAGACCAGCGTAGAAGCCAAAGCACCGTGAGGACAGGGGTAGAAAGGGGGTGAGCTACATTCCAGAAACCCTGTAAAGGGCAGCCAACAGGACTTCAGATTTCCTGAGTGCAATGGGAATTGCATGAAAGTTCCGAGTCCCGGAGGGTCCCCTAACTTATTTCTGTACAGGCTCACTCTGCCACGATGTGAGCATTCTGTGGATTACAGGGGGTGAAGTGAGGGGTGTTGAAATAAAGGACCAGGTAGGAAATCTTTTTAACAACCAGGTGACAATTAACAATAACTTAAGTCTGAAAGTGGAGTGAAGTGGTCCTAGGTGTCAGAAAGTGGTTATATTTTAAAGATAGAGTTAACAGAATTTGCAGGAATAAATGACCAAAAACAATGCCATTGATTATCCGAGGATGAAATACATGCAAGGGGAAGTGTGGTGTGCGATGTGCTAGGATGAAGACGTGCTTGAGGAGAGGTTGAGGATCAAGTGTTTGCATGGGGTAGGCTGGGCTGAACGTAGGGCATCGTGCAGGTCAGAGGAGCAAGTGGGGTAGACATAGGATTGGTCGGAGCGTGAAGGGAGTAACAGCCATGAGGAAGGCACCTCAATGGCCTGAGCACATTCAGAGAGAGGTGTGGGCAAGTCAGGAAAAGGGTGTTTAAAGGATGGCTGTCCAGTGGGTGGAGATGGCGCTCATGGGCAGATCACTGGCCCTTTATGTCAAATTCTGGTCTCCACCCCCAGGACCACCAGGGGGAAAAAGAAGACTCTTAAGCCTTGGAGACTAAGATCTGCCTTGGATCAAGACTCCAAGACTGGTGTTACCTTATTGGAAGTGATGATGAATAGGTCATATTTAAATAGAATCTAGCTTTATATCCACAAAAACACTTATTATATCACAAAGACATTGGTTTGACTTCTGTTTTGATTGTTGGTAGTTTCAATTTTCAGCTGTTGGGGTCCATGCAATACCAGTGGCTGTAAAGCTCTTGATGCTTGGTCAGAAGCAGCTTCTGGTGTACAGGCAGGATACAGAAACTGGCACAGTATTTCCAGAGTGGGAGCGGGCAGAGTGGGAAACAAATTCAAGTTCCAGTCCTTGAACTCCCTTTCCTGCTTTAGGGGAAAACACAGCATCTTGTAGCCTTCCACGGTCTTCAAGAGGGCAAGGTCATGAGTCTTTAACTAGCCATGGCCTCTGACCTCAGGAGAGACAAAAAACTAAAACTAAGGGAGCTGCCCAAGAAGCCCCAACTTGGTACTCAGTTACTGCTTGTTTTTATCTTTTGAAACTCCCTTCCCATCCCCCTTCCTTTCCCTTTGCGGCTGAGGTTACAATAACTAGACGTCCACACACACACTTGGTTGTGGTGCTTACACTCTTCGGGAGCAGTGCAGACCAGGGCTGCCGTTGTCAAGTTGTGGTGCTCATACATACTTGGCGGCAGGGTGGCAAAGGCTAGAGGTTACACACTTCCATTGTGCCACTCAAATCACCCTCAGCCAGAGGGCAGTGCCAGGGATCAAACTTAGAGTAGCAAACCTTTGAGGCAGACACTGGCACTGAGCCCTCCCAAACCCGAAAACTCCCTTTTATTGGTACAAGTTAATTCTGTTTGTAAACAGCTCCTTGAAGAAGAATGTGACACGACTCTCCCCCTCCTGAAATAAGACACTTCGCATTTCTCATCTCAAAGAACAGTCCACTGACTGTAACTTGTAGCCTGAGAACATTCCCTGTGTTCCAAGATATTGGTCACGCATCGATTCTGTCCTTTCTCCCCCTCAGTTTCTCTTCCTGAGGTTCCTCTGCTTCCCCTTCTCCTTCACTTTCTTCTCCATTTTCTTTGCTGAGCCGTTCTCACCTAGGCTACTATCACAGTATCTCAAATCCTTTCCCACTGGGTCTCTCTTCCGGCCTCCCTGTCATCAGCAGGGCCTCATAAAACGGGCCTCCGGTCTAACATCTACAGTCATTCTCCACCTCTTTGAAGACGAGGTTCCACCTTGTCAACATGTCTGTCTGCAGTCTCCAGTTTTGCCCAGCTTCCTTCTCACACCTATCTCGCTGCCAGCGCCAGCCTTTGATGTTTCAGACCTCCCAGCTGCAGGACTTCCTTCGACTTTCTCCAGCAACCTCATTCCCCACTCTGGGCCTCTATACAAGTGTCTTCTGCTTTGATCACCTTAGAACCTTTCCCTCCAAAGAGCCTGTCTTCCATCAAGACCTGACTCAGGCATCAAATCTTGCAGCTTATCTTCCCAGCCTCTGCCCCTCCCCTCAGACCTGAGTTGGCTGCTTTCCTTCTCCTCACTCCCATCTCATTCTTAACATTCTCCAAACTTATCCCATTAAACCACCACTATTATATGAATGTCACACAATTATTTGACATGTATGGGATGCATGGCAAACGCAAACACACACACACACACACACACACACACACACACATGCACAGACTATTTGTTTTCTCTTCTGCACCTAGCACAATATTGGCACAGAGAACTATTGACAAGTCCTGGCTTCAATTAATGATTTAATGATCCAAAGTTTCGACTTTACTGAGCTCCGACAATTTGAGAAGAGTAGAGTGCCTAAGGCAGCACCTTCCGTCTTTTAGTCTTTAAGGGATTCCTTCACTTTTATCCCTGCTACAATAGCCCCTCCTTTAAAACGCTACAGATCAGGATTCCTATAGATAGAACAAGCCAGAGCCCAGGACTGAGGAACTCTGTCAATCAGTAGTGAACTTCTCTGAGCAGCTGCTTTGATTATGGACTCCATCGGACGCTTGCCACAGACCGACTTTAATAGTCTCTAGACTCAACCCGATCTTGAGTAAAGATTGTTCAGCACATACCTATAAAGAAGCCTCAAAGATAAACGCTTTCCTAATTTACCCCAGGGGAGTACAGAGCATGTGGTAGTCAGAAACCAGTGAGTTCTATTTATTTTGACTGAACCAGCTGTCTCAAAAGACCAAAAAGGGACTGGTCTCTCCAAGTTTTAGAAGAGATTAAATTGCACATGCAATATTAGACACAAAGACTCTAGGAAAGCATCTTGTCCCCAAGTGTCTCCCCACCCAAGAACCACAATCCACACCCACAAATACATCCTGATTAAGGCTCTGTAACAGTTTTCAATGAAGAAGGAAGAGCGAGGTCAAATTTCACAGTCTGACACAAAGATAATGTTCTCCAAACAAGGGTTCTGGCTGCCAAGGGAACTTCCAGCAGGGATGAAGGGAACTTGGAGCAGAGAGGGCAGGTGTACACAGAGAAGTGGGGTGCCAAGTTGCACTTGCTTCCCCTTCACCCCCTTGTCTGATCTCTTGGCTTTGTGCACGTGTTCACCCACTGGAGAGCTTCTCTACAATGACTTGCGCATCTTCTGCCTAGCAGCAAAGACAGCAGTCATCTATTTACTTTTGGGACCCCCATGTTCTCTCATGACTTCTTCTGGGTCTTGGCCAAAGTCTGGATATGAATGAGATTTCAAAACCCTCTGAATCAAACCTGGCTGTGGAGTCCCCCAGCCTGGCTTGAGGACATGCATCCAACGGCAAACGCAACAGCCATGTGATTCTCTGTCAAAGGCTGGATTATTCTTGGCAGCTCCATGAAACTGTCATTTTCCACAGAAGGCAGAGCACGCCTGCTTTTCAGAAAATGATACTCTGCAATTTGAAAGTACTCGGGACTCTGGTGCGGGTCTCTGGGGTGCCCAATAAAGCTGATTTGCACACTGATCTCCAATAATGCCCATGAATAATACATGAATAATGCACATTTCAAACATGTCCTGAATAACAGTTTAAATAGAAATAGAGGGTGTTATGTCTTGTCTGCCCAGTGAAGGGTTCAAAGTGCAGAGCAAACAAATTAAATAGATGAAGAAAGCAGGGCAGTGGGGAGCTCATGAGAAAGAGATGCACTCAGTGGGAAGAGCTGCAAGGTGGGGGTGGGGGGGAGTGGTAAAAGTTTGAACAAAAATAAGGTACCAACTGTGTCCCGGTGAGGTTGGATTAAATCATCCTGAAATGGGCACTTGTTGACAAAGTGAGGTGTGAGGGAGGAAGGTACAGGAACAGGCAGAATCAGAGGTGACCCCCAGGTGACTTCTGAATCCCAGGAAAGACCAGCAGAAGCCCAACTCAGTGGGATTCTATCAACTGCTCACAAAAAGCCAGGGGGCACCTGCTGAGAGCATCTTAGATGATCAAAATTGGCCCATTTGCTCTCTCTGGCTGCACAGTCACTGATTCTGGAGCAAGACAAATATGCAGAATCTTCAGACTCGCTTAGGTAACAGACAACACCTTCAGTCCACGGGTTTGCCCAGTCAGCCTCTGCCATGGCTTTCTACAAGCCCACCTCCACTCCCCACAAACGTGCAGCTACCCATGGTCCCAGCATGAACCTGCTCAAACACCACCCAGATCCTACAGTCAAAAGTGGCATAAGGGATAAACAAAAGGAAAAAGAATTGTCAACATGAAAGCCAGAGAGAGCAAATCGGCATCAATCAAGTCTTTCCCTTTGTTTAGTTTTTTAACACTGGAGGTTTTGACTTTAAACTGTCCATTGTAATCAGACAAAGAAGACAGGGCTGGTACCTCGGCACTTATAAGGAAGGAAAAAAGGAAAAGAAATGCAATGTCCAGCCAATGATACAAACAGAATGTGGACTCCTGGGGGCCCAGGTCAAGTCAGGAACAACGCAAGGCATTGCTTAGCTTGGAATTCACACAGCCAGAAGGGAAGGCCAGTATGAAAGGAGGAAAATAAACACAAGACCTACAGGGACGCATTCTGAGCGATGAATAATATTAATCTACCTTTGGTTTGCTCATTTGTGTAGAAAGAAAGAAAAGAAGAAAGAGAAAAGAAGGAAGGAAAGAAGATGAGAAGGGAAGCAGCTAGGGAGGAAAGAGAGAAATAGTTAAAAAACACACAGAGGGTTAGTGGGAATTGGCCAGTATCCCTGGGCTGGGGAGTAATATGAAGTAATATGGGGCACAGATGGCTCAGCTCTTCCTCCTCATCCCTTCCAAGTACAGTACGGGGCCCAAAATCAACTCTTCTGCTTTGTTCTAGGTGAACAAAATTCCCTATTTTCCAATGCTGACTCATGGGAAGAAATAATAAATTCCATATGGACCAGACCACGCACCTCAGCAGGTGGGAGTCAGCTCCTGAGGAGGCCATTTGCAGCCTCCACTCTAAATGGGCTCCTGCGAGGTTATAATCTGAGACAGGGCCAGACAGAGCCATTACTGCAGAGGGAGCTGCCCCCCACCATGGTAAATGCCCTCACACGGGGGCTTCCCATTGCCCCCACAGCTCGGCCTCTTACACTGGTTCAGCATTTTACCTTAGCTTGGTGAAGCCAGAGAGAGAGCTGTCCTCTGAGGATGACACTGAACAAAGTGACCTCAGTGGTCACTTCTGAATCGGATTAAAACCCCGTGTCTTGAAAGTCTGAGAACACTGAGAGCGGAACAACAGTGAAGCCGAGGCCGCATTGAGTCCCGCCTGCCGCTGAGGAAACGGTCTGGTTTCAGAGACTCCAAGTCCTCAGCCCTCTTGTTGGGGTGGTCCCTGAATCTGGCACCATGGAGAAAACAAGAGTAGGACCTGCCTCTCTCTCTCTCCATCCTGTCTGGCTAGTAACTAGGCGCATTTTCCCTTTACTGGCCCCCAGCTTGACTCATCAGGCGAGCAAGAGCCAAATAGCACAGGTTGGATGGGGGCCCCATGGCCACTCTGAGACACACTGACCCAAACTGGGTGGCGGGGAAGTGGGCCTGTTTGCTCCAGAAACTGCCCAGGGGGAGGGAGAGAGAGAGACAGCGACAGAGATAGAGACAGAGATAGATAGAGACAGAGACAAAAGAAACAGACACAGAGAGATAGACAGAGAAACAGGGAGACAGAGAGTCAGAGACAGAGACAGAAACAGGGAGATAGAAACAGAGAAAGAGAGACAGAGACAGAGACAGAAATACAGAGAAATAGAGAGGTAGACAGAGACAGAGAGACAGAGACAGAGAGACAGAGACAGAGAGACAAAGAGTCAGAGACAGAGACAGAAACAGGGAGACAGAAACAGAGAAAGAGAGACAGAGACAGAGAGACAGAGAGACAGAGATACAGAGAAATAGAGAGGTAGACAGAGACAGAGAGAGACAGAGAGACAGAGACATAGATACAGAGACAGAGAAACAGAGAGACAGAGACAGATACAGAGACAGAAACAGACAGAGAGACAGAGACAGAGACACAGAGACACAGAGACAGAAACAGACAGAGAGACAGAGACAGAGACACAGAGACACAGAGACAGAAACAGAGAGAGATAGAGAGACAGAGACAGAGAGACAGAGACAGAGAGAGACAGAGACAGAGAGATAGAGACAGAGACAGAGAGACAGAAACAGAGACAGACAGAAACAGAGAGACACAGAGACAAAGAGACAGTGACAGAGAGACAGAGACAGGCAGAAACAGAGACAGAGAGACAGAGACAGACAGAAACAGAGACAGACAGAAAGCATCTTCCTATCTGAGCAGAAAAGCAAGAGCAAATTCAGGGACCAGTTCTGAGACAGGAGGAAGAACTGTCCTGCGGAGAGTTAGAATAGCTTTCCTGGCAGGAGGGAACAGAAAAGGACCTAAGCCCCCTGAGGGGGGTGAATCAGACTTGAAAACGCCTGCGGAGGAGGGGGGTGAGAGACAAGACCCTTCCTGCTTTTGGGTCCAGGTTTTCTCTCATTCGGCATCTGGTGCAGACAACAGGATGTGCACCAGGAGAGGCAGGAAAGCGGGGCCTGCTTAGGGGGCGCCAGAACAGCCCTGCAGGGTTCTCTCCTGAGTAGTGGGTCTGGGCCCTGGCTCTCAGGTCCGGCTGCTGCAGCATGAGCCAGCGTAGCAGAGAGAAGGAGCCACCTCGCTCATGTCTCCAGTGACAGTTGTCTGGGCTCCAGGCGGACAGCTGAGGCAGTGCCCGGCTACTGTGACCTCTCAGAAGCCGGTGTACTCGGAACCTGGCCCAAGGCTGGCCAGGAAGAGAAGGGGATCTGGCTAGGGGATCTGGAACTGGCCTGCTCCCAGAGGCCACAGTCTGAAAGTTGCTTTCGTGGACCAGTTCAGGACGAACAAAGAAAACCGTCTATTTGTGGTCCAGAAGGAGACACCGCAGGAGCAGGCTTGCCGACAGGATCACACCGGGATGAGCAGGGGGAGCAGGGGCCGGGAGCAGAGAGGGAGGGCGGGAGCCCATGTGGCAATCAGGAAAGGGCTTTGAACTTGCAAATCGCTCCAACAGAGGCCAAACCCACAGGATAGCAGCCACAGCTGGGGGCTGTGGGGAGCCTGCGAAGAAAGGGCGTGAGATGACAGCTCCGGCCTTAATACATTCACCCCAAGGTGCTTCTGGGTATGTGCTCCGTAATTAGCCAAGCTCTTCCCCCTCCACCCTCCCTTTGCCCTCCTGCCCCTGCGAGGTCTCCCCCCTCCCTCCCCATTTGCCTTAATGACTTCCCGCAGCAAAGTGGAAGCCACCAAAAAGGCATTTTTTCCTTTTCTACAGGACAGGGTGAAGCCACCCCAATAGAGTGGGGGCTGGGGAGCTTCTCCCTTTTCCAGGGCTCCCTGCAGTCTCCGACCCCAACGCCCCTTCCACAGCTCCCAGGCACCTCTGTTCAGGGGACCTAGGAGGGGCGTTTCCCCCGTATATCACAGCCGCTGCCTGACCCTGGCCGGTCAGAGCGGTAAGGGCTGTGCCAGGGCTTACTTAGCCCACCGCAGGCGCTGACAGCAGATCCCCAAGCGGGGCGCCCGTGCTTCCCCCAACACTCCCATCACGGATATGCCCAGCAAGGACAGTATCCTTTGTTCTAGGGAGCAGCGCACAGCGCAGGGGCCGGGTCACACGCCCATCACCTCCCCATCACCTCGGCCTCCTGCGCCCAGGCTAGACCACGCCGGGTGTCCATCTGGCTAGCCACACACAAGGTCTACAGAAGTTGTCACAAAGACCAGCGCGCTGGGACAGGACGGAGTGAGATTAGCTCTGTGCGCGTTTATTCTTTTTGGCTGGGGAGTTGGCCAGAAGGGCGGCTCTCAGCAGTGTTGGGGGCCCCTGCTTGCGGGGGTTGTGGGGGGCGACTTGGCTCACACCCAGCCATTGCCCAGACAGCTGAACTAGCTCTCCGAAGGAAGGAAACTGAGGCTCAGAGCCCCTGAGCGATGCGCCCAAGCTGCACAGCAAATAAGAGACCCCCCAAACAGATGTCTCGCAGACCTGTGACACAGACCCGGTGCCTTTGATCCCCCACGTTGCTGGGACACTTCCCCGAGGAAACTGCTGATTAGCTGCCAAGGATGGTGTGGGGTTCCCTCCCCCTCAGTCCTCGCTTAACTTGCTCTTGACTGAAGTTTTATTTTTTTTTCTTTTCCACATTTACTTATTTACTTATTTATTTATTTTTATTTTTTTTTTTTATTTATTTATTTATTTATTTATTTTTAATCACCTGAGATACACAGCTACAAGGGTGTCCGTGGTCAGGTTTCAGTCATGCAGTGTTCTAATACCCACCGCTCTACTATCTCCTACTGTGCATTACCCAACACCAATGGCAGCCCTACCTGTCTCTATGGCTGGCTCTCTCTCTTGCTCTCTCTCGCTGTCTGTCTCTCGGCCTGTCTCTTCTCTGTCTCTCTTTGTCTCTGCCTCTGTCTCTGTCTCTCTCTGTCTCTCTGTCTCTCTCGCTGTCTGTCTCTGTCTCTCTTGCTGTCTGTCTCTCTGTCTGTCTCTTCTCTGTCTCTCTGTCTCTGTCTCTCTGTCTCTGTCTGTCTCTTTCACTGTCTCTCTCTGTCTCTCTATCTCTGTCTCTCTCTGTTTCTCTCTCTCTCTTCTCCCCCACTCAATTGGGGCATTATGGTTCCCCAATTTGTTGTTCCTTTACTATTTCAGCACACAGTTCATATCCAGAGTGATCATTTCCAAATATCGCAGGGACACCAAAACACAGCAGAAATGACTATGCACTTCTATGTTCATTCCAGCACTATTAACAATCTGGAAACAACGAAGAATAGATGACTGGTTAAAGAAACGATGGTACATCTACACAATGGAATACTATGCAGCTGTTATGAAAAAAATGAAGCTATTAAATTTGCTTATAAAAAGATGGACATGGAGAGTAACATGCTGAGTGAAATAAGTCAGAAGGAGAGGGATAGACATGATTGGACTCATTTGTGGGGTATAGACAATCATAATATGAGACTAATACCCAAGGACAGTAGTAACAAGGGCCAGGAGGATTGGTCTATGGAAGCCTGCCTCAAGAGCTGGGGTAAAAGCAGAAAGGATTGAGAAGGGTTCACTATGACAAAAATAGCTGACTGAAGTGTAAAGACTCAGCAAAGATGCCTGTTCATTTCAGGATCTTTTGCTTTTTTTTTTTAAATTTATTTATTATTCATTTTTTTAAAGTTTTTTTAATTTTTTATTTTTTACAATTACAAAGATATACTCTGCCGGGTGTATCTGTGTCTCCCACGGGAAGTCAAAAGATCACGTGGGCCGCCCACCTACAAGATGGTCAGACTTCCTTGTCAAGACTCTGAAGGAACTGTTTGAGGCTCTTCATATTCCTGAATCAACCAGATGCCATTGGGTTACATTGGCACATGATAGGGTTCAATGGAAATGCTACGGCGCCCGCTCGAGCAAAGCAATGAATAACAGGATTCAAGTGATCAAGTGATCAAGTGATCAAAGATATACAATTAAAAAGTTCATGTTTGGGTTTTGGTTATACAGTGTTCCAGCACCCATCCCTCCACCAGTGCCCATCTCCCACCACCAACTATCCAGTTCCCTCCCCCTCCCCACCCCTCCTCCATGGCAAGTTCTTTATTTCTTTCCCTTTCTCTCTCTTTCTCTTTTCCTTCCCCCCCAGACTATGGATTACAGAACATACATTAAAGGGTTGTCATGTGTATCTTTTGGCCTCTATTTAATGCTCAGTTCTAGGTTGGTATTAGTACCCCCGACAATTGTTAGCACACTGTTCCATTTTCTGTCTTACCTAGCCTCTGACTCCCACACGTTTGTGATAATTTCCACCTTTGACAAGACCTCCTGATATATGTTTCACGAGACCTTGGATATTGGTATCATAATATGTACATATATATTTATGTTATGCAAATAAATGCAGTCATTCTGTATCTGTCTCTCTCCTTCTGGCTAATTTCACTCAACATAATCTTCTCCATGTCCATCCATTTATAGGCAAATTTTATAACTTTGTTTTTCCTAATAGCTGCATAGTATTCCATTGTGTAGATGTACCAAAGCTTCTTTATCCAGTCATCGATTTTCAGGCAATCTGGTTGCTACCAGATTCTGGCTATTGTGAATAATGCTGCTATGAACATAAAAGTAGGGATGGTGTTTCCGCATGCGTATTTTTGGATTCCCAGAGTAGATTCCCAGGAGTGGTATGGCTGGGTCAAATGGGAGTTCAATTTTAGTCTTTGGAGGAATGTCCATATTGTTTTCCAGAAAGACTGTACCAGCCGGCATTCCCACCAACAATGGATGAGTGTCCCCTTTTCCCCACATCCATGCCAGCACTTGTTGTTCTTGCTCTTTTGAATATGTGCCAGTCTCTGCAGTGTGAGGTGGTATCTCATTGTTGTTTTGATTTGCATCTCTCTGATGATTAGTGATGATGAGCATTTTTTCATATTTTTTTGACCATTCGAATTTCTTCCTTGCTGAAGTTTCTGTTCATTTCTTCTCCCCATTTTTTGATGGGGTTGTTTGTTTTTTGCTTTCTTCCTTAAGCAGGGCCACAACTAGCCATTCTCAGGGTTCATTCCTGGCTCTGAGCTCAGGACTCACTCCTGTTGGCTTGTGGCACCATATTGTGTGCTGAGGGACTGAACCAGGGTAGGCAGCTTTTTGCAAGTGCCACTCCTGTCTTCCTTGACTCTGTATCACCACTTCAATTGCCAAGTACCTAACACACAGTAGGTTTTCAATAAATATTTAATAAATTTCTATTTTATGCATACTACTCCTGAAATTCAGCTGATCAAACTAATTCAAGGCTATATAATTAGAAAACATAAAAACAGTAATTTGTCTCTAGAGCTTGTGGAGCTCAGGGATCTTTCCACTAACACATCTACCACTCAGAGCCCCGCACATCACTTCATTTAGCAACTGAAGTTCTGTAATAGCGATAATTCCCCATTTTTTCTGTCAGCTTCTTAATATATACCACCAACTATAATCATAAACCTGAGTTACATCTTTTCATTATAATAAAAGTAATGTAAGCTCATTATAGAATATTAGAAGAAAATTAAAAATTGGAATCAATAATCCAAAAACATTTTAAATGAATATTTATTGAAATATGTTCATGCCTTTTTATATAATTGAGTTTATAGTTTTTATATAACTTGAAATGCTGTTTTTTTTAAAAAATCATAATATAAACATTTTCTTACTTCAGTAATTCCCTGACATTCTTTAAATGGCTGAAAATCATTATTTTATAAACTCAATAATCATTTTGTGAACTATAAGACACCCATGGCATAGCATGTCCTATAAACATGCCGCTATTGCTGAACAATTTTTCACCACTGAAATAGGATGAGGAACTACTTTTCTTTCTAAATTTCAGCACATATCTTTAGAGTTCTTTTCTAGGAGAGAAATTACTGAGTCAATGTGTATGAACATTCTCAAGGCTCTTGACATAGATTGCCAAATTGCTTTCCAAATGATTTGTGCTAATTTTTCCCCCACTAACAGTGATTTGGATTTCCCCATCATTTTAAATTTGATAATTTCTTTCAAACACACAACCACAACATTTTGAATGAAATATGAAAAGGCTTAGAGACGATTAAGTTAGGTCCCCTCCTGCCTTTACAGATTAGAAAACCCAGGTCCGATGGTTCAATGGCCAACCCAAATCCCAAGAACTTGTGGGCCCGAACTGGGTTTAGACCAGCCTGCTGTTGCCCCGCCTCCACACCATCCTCTCTGGTCTAAATGCGATTTTACAAGCTCTTCATCTGCTCAACAGCAGTGTCACATGGCTGCCCTCACCTGACATCTTAATTTTGCTTTATACCTCCAAGGGAAGCAGCTCTGGGAGGTATCTGAACCTGGCAAGTAACCAGTTCCTTCCTTCTGTGCTGAGAAGAGGGCCTGTCCCGATAACGCTCTCTACCTGCCAGGGTTCTGCAGGGAACCTGGTATCTACTTATCACTTCCTCCCCTGGCTCTGGCTCTGAAACCCTGTGAGTCCCAGTGACACACACCTTGGCAGCTCTCCTGGCCTCCTTCCTGCACGCTCCTGCTCTCCCCTTCCTGCACAGCGTGATGGCGGCCTACCTCATTTTCAACCTCAGGCCAACTACAAGTGTTGCTCCTGCCCATCTGCCACACTGGCCCAATTTCCCTGATTGCGAATCAATGCCAGGCTCTTCCCAGGAGGGCTGAGGAAGCTGCAGGCAAAGCCTCTTCTCCAAGACCCTGGCTGTTCTCCATCACGCTCAGAGCTACAGAAAAGAATCCAGAGGCATTCCCAGTCCTGGGCCCTGGGTTTACACCATCAATGAAAGACTTGCACTGTTCTATAGGAGTCATAAAGCACATCACCAATATCTTGCATGGACATTTTATTTTTTTTTTTTTTTTTTCTCTCTCTCTCTCTCTCCTCTCTCTTTTTTTTCTACACTCTCAGTTTATCTCTCCAAAGTGTACTACAGGCCATGACCACATAAATTATTGTACAATATTGCTAATGTAAATTGTGTTCTCTGCTCAAATTTCTAAGACCACAAGTTTAAAATTATTGGCTGGCTTGACTTCAGCCCTGAGCTTGATTTCTAACACCTGCCTTCTACTAGTTGCTGGTTCAAATTCTTTGCACACCAGCCAAGTTAGGAAAGGCTTTCAAAGCGAGAGGAATAGCAGGTTGAGGCAAGAGCTATGTCTTCCTGAGCTAGACTGGAGGATATTAAGTTTGGGTATAGAACAGAAAGCATTGTTCATGCTATCTACTCTGCCTAAAAGATTCTTTTGCCTCTTCTTCCTTGTAAACCACTCATCCTTTAAATGCCATTTCATAAGCCACCTTCAGAAATTTCCAGACTACACCTTGTCTCCCAATTTCAGTTTCTTCCCTCTCTACCAAATAAAGTATTTGATCTATATTACCTCTATACTACCATTTTTCACATTGATTATTCTCTAAAATGATGAAGTCCACCCCAAGTACATATACAAGATAATGTTTAAGGTACTTGATTCTGTTCATCTTTTAAAAACCCTGGTTATAAAATACTTCCATTGTACTTGGTGACAACCAAACATTTGTTAAAAGAATGAATACAGTGCATAAAACAGGATTAATACTATAATGAATGAATGTTGGTGGTTCTGGAAAAGAAGTGTCTGAGATTATCTTTTTGTTGTTTATGTAATAATTGTAATATCTCACATGAGCATATGCATACATAAATTAATGCCTTTAAAAGCAGAACTTGGATATGTAGCCATATGATAGAAAACTTTTCAGGACATCAATCATAGGAAGTGATCAACAGATACTGATCAAGGGGGAGTTGGCATTTTTGTCTTCCAAAATACCCTCCACACTAGGATTGTGAAGTTTAAGATTTATAGTGAAAACAAGTCATGTTGCTTTGACCAGCCAGAAGCAATTATTTTCCATGTGACATAGCGTATATCAGTGAATGAGTCATCAACAGTCATTTTCACATGCCCATGACATTCCTTAATAAGTTTCCCATCTATTAAGAAATAGAAAACTTGAGGTGAGCCTAACATTCAGTAGCCAAGGGAAAAGTCAAAGTATAACATGCTATACAAACCTGAGTCATCCAATAATTTGGAGCACCGACAACATCCCACAGAAGAATTATTTCAGGTTGGACATTTGGAAGTAGCCTCTTTTACATTCCAAATGGAGAAATGCGACAATGCCATTCACGTAAAGGTCTTAAAGAGAATGGAGTCCCTCTTGCCAAGTGACCTTAGAAATACTGAGGGAACATCCTTCATTCTCTGCCCTTCCTGTCCTTGACACACATGTTTGTACTTTGTAATTGAAACTAAATATGACACTGGGGTATTTTTGAAACCTGGATATTGGAAATACTCATTAGAAGAGGCTGGTTTACAGGACTTGGCATTGGTATTAGTTAAGGGGCCTGGAGATTATGACAGGATTAAAGCTGGCCAGAAGCAGGCAATGTGGAAAAAGCCAGGTTTGGCTTAAGAGCCTTAGCGTCAGCTGCTGTAAACTGGCAAATGGATAAGTAATTTTTTTCACAGCCAGCAGCAAAATGAAACTTATGGAAATAATAGAGTCACTGTTCTGTCTAGCTAGTGAGTCAAATTAGACAGGAGTATATTTTTTCCAAAGAGACTTGAAAATCAATGTCATTTGAGGGACCAAAGATAGTAAGCTGATGTTTCAGGTTTTGCATTAAGATATACAGCAGAGATCAACAAACTCTGTGGCCCATGGGCCATATCTAGCACCTCACCTTTTTCTGTGGATGCAGCCGAGCAGAATGGCTTTCACAGTTTTGAATGGATACTGTGGGATGGCGGCTGTGGTTTAACGTACTGAGTGCCTTAAATGCGTAAGGATCTAGATTCAATCCATGGCACCATTAAATCAATGACAACAGAAAAGGAGGGTTGAAAATTACAATTTCATAACACATGCAAATCATGGGCGATTTGAATTTAAGTATCCACAATTGGTTTCACTGAAGTACAATTGAGTAGCTGCAAAAGACCAAATACCCTGCAAAGCCTCAGAGATTTATTCACTATCTGACCATTATCAGAATTCTGCTAACTTCTAGTGTAGGGAGGCATCAAAGATCACCTCAGGGCCCATCCAATGAGGCAGCAGCAATATGTAACAGTTCAAGGAATAAAGCTTCTCTGAAGTTGTAAAGGGATCTAGAAACCTCCCAATGTTGGGGCTGGAGCAATAGCACAGCGGGAGGTTTTTGCCTTTGCATGTGGCATCCGCCAGGGTTTGATCCCCAAAAATATGGTCCCCTGAGCACCCCCCAGGAGTAATTCCTGAGTGCAGAGCCAGGAGTAACCAAGAGCATTGCCAGGTGTGACTGAAAAAAGCAAAAAAGTAAATAAATAAATAAAAATAAAGAAAGAAAGAAAGAAAGAAAGAGAGAGGGAGGAGAGAGAGAGGGAGAGGGAGAGGGGAGAAGGGAGAGGAGAGGAGGGAGAGAGAGAGGAGAGGAGAGGAGAGGAGGGAGGGGAGAGGGGAGGGGGAGGAGAGGGGGAGGAGAGGGGGGGAGGGGAGAGGAGAGGGGAGAGGAGGGGAGGGGGAGGGGAGAGGAGAGGGAGAGGAGAGGAGAGGAGAGGAGAGGAGAGGAGGAGAGGAGAGGGAGAGGAGAGAGGAGAGGAGAGGAGAGGGAGGAGAGGAGAGGGAGAGGAGAGGAGAGGAGAGGAGAGGAGAGGAGAGGAGGAGAAAGGAAACCTCCCGATGTTCTGATGATGGTGTCCAGAAGTAAGGACTCCAGTTTCCGGAAGCCCTTCTCCCAGGGAACACCTTACCTCTATCTAGTAGAAAAAGTATTTATGATGAACTAAAATATTCCCCAGCTCATGAAGGGCTTTCTTATTGCTAAACCTCTTTCTGTTCATACTAAGAGAGTACTAACCACAGCCCTCATTGCACACAGAGTGGTCTCCTACCATGTGCCATGGGTGAACATGTTGCCATCACTCAAGATTCTTTCACATACATGTGCCCATACATGTTTCCTTCTTAAAGTTACCCAGGAAGTAGGTTCACATAATTATAATTATTCCTGCTATAGCTGAGAAACCCAAGGATTTAAAAGGTCAGGGACTGAATCCTGCCCATTCATCAATGGACTAGACACTGTAACTGTGTTGGAAAAACATAGATTAAAGCCCTTAGCCCCATTGTGATAGTCTTTAGAACTAGGTTCTTTTGCAGAGTATAAAGAGGCTAAAAGAATCAGTTCCTAATTCAAAAGGACTTGTCACTTGTCACTTGTCTTCCCGTTGTTCATCGATTTGCTCAATTGGGCGCCAGTAGCGCTTCCATTCACTGGGAATGAGGTCCATTATTGTTACCGTTTTTGGCATATCGAACACACCATGGGTAGCTTGCCAGACTCTGCCATGGTCCTGGGTTCATCCCAGGGGCCCAGTCTTTTTCTATGTCAGACCATCCAGGGTCCATGGGGCTGAGCCCTGGTTGTAGACAAGCCTGTCTCCTGTCTGCTACCTGCCGATGCAGCTGGGCCCCGCAGCCACAACACTTTGAGGGGCAGGTAACACATATCTTCACATATGTCCTTAAAAGAAGAAGGAAAGACACTGGTTTATCTACCTTGTGAACCCTTGTACAGAAAAACAGACCAAGTGATGGACCGAGTGATGGCCCAAAAGGCCTTCTGCAAGTCAAGTAGAGACTTCTCACCAGAAATTGACATTGACTACACTTTGATGTTGGATTGCTGCCCCCAGACCAGAACCATGGAAAAAAAGAGTCTGTGGTTGGATTAGACTGCCCAATTGGTGGCACTTTGATAAGGCTGCCAGGCAGTTGAGACTGCAAACCTGATTAACGAACATGTTCAAATGAGTCATCTCGCCAGCAGAAGGATTCCATTCCTGGCACAAATTTTACAAAGGATATACTAAGTATAAGGAATCTCATGAAGGAAACTGCTGTTAATTAATCAAAGGACTATACCCACATCAATAATATTCCAACCATAATAAGATGCCAGAGATGTACATGCTATGAGATGTAAATAGTTAATTGACTTCAGAATATTCTAAGATGATTACTCCAATACTCAACTGCACTGAATGCTGAAGGGGAGGAAAGTGCCCTAGGTGTAAGGGGAGGAGAGTGAACTTCTAAGGTGTCTTTGATGGCATATACAAAGGCCTTGGGGCAACAAGAAGCACAAGTCACAAGTCTGAAAGGAGAACCCTGTTACCATACCCAAAAGAGATGGAGAATAATGCAAGCAAAGCCTGAGCCCAATGAAGCAAGAATTGATCAGACTTTCATGGCCTTAACATGCATTTTCAGGAATTATATCTTTAAGACCATTAAAAGCATTGAAATGTATTCCATAGGAGAGTGACTTTTTAAGGTTACCAATTACTCTAGCTGTGATGTGGAAAACAGTTTGAAGAAAGTCAAGATTGCTGCAGGAAGATTCGTTAAGAGAATGATGCACGTGGGCAAGACCAAAGATACTTATGGCTGGGCTGGAGAGATAGTACAGTAGATAGGGCATTGTGGATGGGTACAGTGGATACTGGCTGACCCTGATTTGATCTTTGGGATCACATATGGTCTCCCAAGCACTGCCAGAAGAATGCCTGAGTGTAGAGCCAGGAGTAATCCCTGAGCACTTCTAAGTGTGCTCTAAAAAAATAGAACCCCACCCCCACAAAATGTTTATGGTTTGGATCCCAGGGCTCTTTGAAGATGCAGATAAGGAGATGGTGATGAGAGATGTTGATGAGACAGAATCCTCAGGATTGTGACTGATGGAGAATGGGCTCACAGGGAGATGTCATGTATAATTTTATGATACCCCTGAATTTGGATGAGGGGGTGAGATAAAGGTGACAATGAGGATAGATGAGATAATGATGACAATTACTGAGATGTAATTGTGAGATCTTCAAAAGGACATCAATGTATTCCAGCCAGAGACTATCCAGGACACACCTGCCAAGGTACACAGTTGGGTATGTTCACTCATTGCAAGAAAGGAATGACCAGAATGAGGACTCACAGGGTACCTCAGTAAGAGGGGGTAAACAGGGCTACATTATACAATGTGGACTTCTTCTAGCTGATCGAGGTTGCAAAGGAAAATGAGGCTTTAGTCTACTTTGAAGATTGTCAAAAAGTAGGGGTAATTCAACAACTGAGTATCTTTATATTTAAATCCAAAAGACCTATAAGTTTAAAGCAAGGATTGGTAAACATATCAGTGTTGCAAACCACAATGTGCAAAAAGGAGAGAGAGAGAGAGAGAGAGAGAGAGAGAGAGAGAAGTACCTGCCATAGAGGCAGGTTAGGTGGGAAATTAAGTGGGAACATTGGTGTTGAAAAATGTGTACTAGTGGAGGGATAGCTGTTGGAACACTGAAAACCAATCACAAACACCTTTTTAATAGTCTATCTCATGGTATTCAATTTAAAATAAAAACAAGGATTGATATAGACAAAATGAGCATTCAGGATGGAGCAATGTTAGGTCATCCCTGGTAGAAACAACACTTAGGAGGGCTGGAGTGATAGCACGGTGGGTAGGGCAATTGCCTTCCATGCTGCCAACCGGGGTTTGATCCCCCAGCATCCCTTGTGGTCCCCGAGCCCCACCAAGAGTAATTCCTGAGCGCAGAGTCAGGAGCAACCCCCTGAGTATTGCCAGGTGTATCACTGTATCACTGTCTTCCCGTTGTTCATCGATTTGCTCGAGCAGGCACCAGTAATATCTCCATATGTCCTGTCGCAAACAAGTGTAGCTCCAGGGACAGGGAAGAGTCTCAAACCATTCTTCAGGTCATGGAATTGGGGTTCATAAGTGTTACTAGTTTTGGCATAACAAATAAAACACGCGTAGAAGCCAGGCTCTGCCGTATAGGTGGTATACTGTCAGTAGAAGGCTCTCATCTCTAGCATTTACTGATGAAACTTATAGGGGAAAGATCAGGTTTTCTCTTGGATGGAGCCCTGATTAACTATGGAGTCTGGATGTTGAGAATGACTGACCGCATGATGTGTGGGTTGCTCTGGCTTCTTGCTACGCTTACTGGGATGCCGGCATCAGTTAGAACCTTTCTAGAACTGTATACAATGTATAAATGTGAAAGATACTGGGAAGGACCTTGTGCTAAAATCAGTATTATCTAAGAATATCACGCAGCTGCAAAGGCGGCTGCGCCAAGGGAGCTGTGGGTCTGGCGTGGGTGTGCCTCTCATCCCGGGAGATGGCATGGAGGTGGGAGGAAAGGGCGGGGCCCAAATTTCCGCTCCAAGTCCAGCCAATGTGGTCCCAACCCCGCATGTGTGAGCGAACCCTTGGAGCAATGTTGGATTCGGCCAGGGGCTGGCCAAGCCTCTTACCGGGGAGGTCAGCTCCATGGACTGCTTCCACGTGGGGCTGGCCGAGCAGCGCAGCTGTGGGTCTGGAGTGGATGGGTCTGGATCTCTTCCGGGGTTGCAGAGGAACTGTAGGTCTGGCATGGGTGTGTCTCTCATCCGGGAAGCTGGCATGGAGGTGGAGGAAAGGGCAGGGCCCAAATCTCTGCTCCGACCCCGCCAGGAGTAATTCCTGAGTGCAGAGCCAGGAGAAACCCCTGAGCATTGCCAGGTGTGACCCAAAAAAGAAAAAAAAACGAATCTCCGCTCCAAGTCTGGCCAGCGTGGTCCCAACCCCACAAGTGTGAACAAACACTTGGAGCAATGTTGGACTCAGCCAGTGGCTGGCCAAGCCCCTCACCGGGAGGTCAGCTCCATGGATTGCTTCCACGTGGGTCCCGCCGAGCAGCGCAGCTGTGGGTCTGGAGTGGAACCTCCAAACAAGTTCTCAAGGTCCATTGCCATGTGTAACTCCAATAAATTAATAAATAAATAACAAAAAAATAAATAAATAAAGAGAAACAACATTTAAACTTTTGTCAGTGTTCCAACAGGATTAGAGACTCATGTTTTCGACTTGTTCTCATGGCATTGCTTGGTGCTGGTGTTCTTCAAAGTTATTTCTGTTCCACAGGGAAACACCACAGCCTAGCTATCAACGTCAGGAGTGCCTAGCAACACCACAGTCTACCTGATATGCCCAGTGAATGTTCTGTGCTACATTCTTTTCTCAGTCCCCCTCTTTTTGATCAAAGCAGATCATTGCACTTTTATTTAAGATAGTCACATGGTCGTGGTTTTGTGAGATTTTTAATAATCAGACATTCTTGGGGATTAGACAAACAGAGCGTAGTCGGTGGTGGGACTAGGGTTTGTCTTTCGCCGTTCCCTTTGCAGCAAAACAAGCTGCTTAACATCTGCTCCAACAATAGCTGGAAAACAGCAGTTACAACTCTAGATAAATATGTCAACCACCCGCAATGCAAGCATTATTGGAAAGAGAAAGAAACATGATTATTAGTTCTTATGACAGACTCTGAAGACAGGAACTGAAATTGCCAGACCCAGGTAATGAAAACGTGTCCCTATTTTCAAATGGTCTCTTGGGATCCAAATGGTGTTTTTCTTTTTACTTAATCCTAATTAAAGACTTTCACGTAGGTAGGACAAAAAAGTATTTGCTGGAGCACAAATTTTCCCTTGGTGCTCCAAGAAGACCACGAAGAGCCATGTGATTAACCATGACAATATTAGCTAATGAATTCATATTAGATTGCTTGGTGAAGTTTCTGCAGCAGAAGCGTATCACTATGATATTGGGGAGGGAGATATTATGGGAGGAAAGTTCTGGACCATCCGCCTGGGCTGGAGCATGCAGTCAGCTCAGCAAGGGCAGCGGAAGCTATTCATCCCTTGGGAGCATCTACTCAAATGTTCTGCGCTTACCTCTTTTAGGGAGAATTCTGAGTTTTCTTTCCAGGGACTCTCATAAATCCAGGGCCCGGTGCCTCTTCTCTACTACCTGGAAAAGGGCACAGGGTGGCTGTAGGGGATTGTCAGTGACAAGAAGACCAACCAGTGACCCTCTCGTTGGAAAAAAGCTGACTAGAGCTGTTTCAGCTCGGGATGAATTTTGCTAAAATTATCCCCTTTGAAATTATATATTCCAGCATAATGTTTCAACCCCTGATTGATTGCTCGCATTAAAGCTGTGATAACAGTGGTTGGTGTTCTTCAAGAGGCTGAAAATGGCAGCTCTTGGGAAAATGACAGTTCTTTGAGAAATAATCAGGTTCCCTGCACATCTCTCTTCAATGGGAAGATTATCACCAGGTTCACAGAATTACCTGTGATGGTCTTTCCCCCTAATACAGAAGGTCCTTTACTACTAGCTAGAGATCCCATGCAAAAGTGGGAAGCACTACATTCCAGCTTCCAGTAATGCCCATCATTCAGCACTGGCCATCACATACAAAGAATGCTTTGCTTAATGTTCTTCTGCCTGACTTAAACATTTCTTTTACGGCGAGCAGAGAGTCGGGGGTAGATGACCTCTGATCTCCCTTTGTATCCTGTAGATTCCAGAATACTCAGATGCTGGATTGGGAAACATTTAAAAAGATATAGTCACTTCTGTGATGTAGTAAATGAATATTTATTTTATATCATTATAATTTAAAACAGGAAGATGATAAAGATTATGAGATGCTATCTCTGATAAAAAGGGATAGTGAAAATTTCCACTTTGGGGTGGGAGGGGAATCTATATTTTCATGTGCAGTATGAGAGTAATTTGAATTCGATTTCCAAAGGACTTGCTAAAACATATTGGAAGTTGGAAATGAAAAACCACAAATTCATAGAGGGACGAGAGATGGGTCAATATAAGGGAGCTATCATTCAGGAGTTGTGAAATAGAGATTAGACTCTAAACCTCTGGACCCAAGATAATATTAGCTAAAGTAACTGAAATCAACTAAGACCCAATGAGTTTGGGCCATCCTTAACCTAAAACAATGATTGGTCAGAGCTTAAAAAATTCAGAAAACTGCTGTTTTCTTTATAATAAAGTGAGCATTCACGTCCCCTAAATATGAAGTCTAGATCCATGTATCTGAGTTGACAATTACACATGGCACCATATGGATATATTTATAATTGGTAAAATGAATAGCTCCTTGTGACAGATATTAAAAGTAAGATAATTTCAGCTCATGATAAGCAAGCACAAGAATAGACCTTTCTAGCCAAATGATGGAAGTAGATTTAATAATAAAAAAAAATACCAGAAGAAGCAACTGCTCATCGGAATTTGAAGAAAACTTTTCGTGCCATCTGCTGTTGTTAGCATTTTATATCACCATATTTGTCTGCTTTCTTCCAAAGCCCAGCACTGCCATTAAGCTCTTCATACAGGATAAGCTACTCAGCAGAACAAAGCAGTTTGGATGGGTGGGAGTGAATACAAAAGGCTCTCCACCATCTCTAGATATCATCAGGGAGACACAACTTTTCTTATCAAAGCTGGATTTTTCCAGGAAATTTTTCATCATGAGGAAGAAGTCCAAAAGAATACCCAAGTGCAGATGTCATAGGTGGCACCAGAGATCACCCTGACCATCAAAGAATAGCTCCAGCACCTGGACACCCCACCCCTGCAGCTGAACAGACAGAGGCAACCCAATCTAAATGTTACCACAGGTCTGCTTGGAGGCAGAACATATGTGTGGAAGCATCATGAGCCATTTGTCCTAAAGCAGGACAACGTAGAAGACTTAGAGGAATGTGGGGATTCTCCTAAGTGGAAATGATACAGCATTGGTTTGGGTGGAGAAGGGAGATCTTTGATATTTCTTATCAAGAAAAGAGCCCAAGAGACAAAGCACTAAAATAATAATAAAGCAGAATTAAGGGGACCATGAGAGTAGCAATGAGCAAGCTGTTCCTCTTCCCCAAGAAAGTTGATCAGTACACACTGTGCTCCCTGGGAAGGAGAAAGAGAAGCCATACTGTGGGTTACCCTTGGTGCTAGAGAGCTAGAGTGTAACTAGATTCTCAGAGAGAATAAGCAGGCCACGGTGTGGGGAAAGATGATTGGGACTTAGATGGAGACACTCTTAGACAAAGAGTCACTCTTAGACACTCAAAGAATGTCTCCATCTAAGTCCCAATCATCTATCCCCACATAGAGATAGACTTCCTTTTCAAAGGAAGTCTCTATGAAAACCGAGCTCCAAAGATTGAACCTTAGCCAGCAACTTTCAACACAAGAGGACGTCATGCATGTTCATCTGTAGGCTCCTTGCCAGGCCTACTCTGGGATGGCCCTAAAAGTTGGGGCTTATGCAACTCAGGAGGGGTCTGGATCCAATGTGAGTAGCTAAACACAGGGCAAAGAAGCCACAGCCCCATGCTCTGCTCCTATCCTTGCCCAACCTGCTGACTATCAAAACTGACATTTTCAGAGAGGATCAGTGTGTGAAGAAACAGGTGAGGTGTTGACCCAGCTCTAGCTACTTAGTTATTGGAAGAAGGAGCAAGTATGGAAAATGGCCTGGAGTATGGAGACATATCTCTAAAGTGTTTTGTTGTGTGTGCAGAGGGAGCAGGAAGCAGGACGGAGGATGCAGGAACAAGTCAAATAAGAGAGGCTAAAATTTTACCCAAGAAATACATCTCCCGTGTGGGGCTTAGAGTAAAGTATTAGGCTCCCCCCCCCACATGTACACAGCCAGGTGGGGCTTAGAGTAAAGGATTAGGCTCCCCCACATGTACACAGCCAGGCCTCCCTCCACTGATGGCAGCCACAGGTCTCCTGGCACATTTTCTGGGTTTGCAATGGAAATAAGTTCTTGAGTGATGCATATTGTTTGAAGGGCAAGAAAAACAAGTCCTTGGTGTAGGTAAAACAGCAGGACCCAGAGGAAAAGAGCCTCGGGAAGGAGACCCAGGCAAAACTGTGCGGCCCTTATTGCTTCTAGGTCTTTTGGCTCAGATCAAGTGTATTATCTGTTTTCAGTTTAATATTGGATACATCCTCTGTCCGAGGACTATATATTAAATGGATTTTTGAGCCAAGAGTTGGAATAGGAGCTTTCTTCTTCCACTTCACGCATCGACCTGGTATTCTACTTCTAGGAACAGTGCAACCCAACTTGGGGGTTGGAGGGGTGAGGAATAGTGAAACCCTAAATAATTGTACAGGTGTCTACCCCACAAGTTTTCAAGACCTTGACATGTTGCTGATTTCTATTCTACTCCCTATAATATGGGCCTCCAGAGAGAGAGAGAGAGAGAGAGAGAGAGAGAGAGAGAGTAAGACAGAACACCCATGAGAGTTACCTCGAGAGGTGCTACTACTAGTCCCCAGAAATGAGCCAGAAATCCCAGGGAGGGCAGAGGGGCCCCCTGAGTCCAGAGTGGGAAAGAGAAATCAGCAGCTGTCTGAGGAGAGAGCCCAAGAGCTGAGGGACAGGTGCTTCGTCCACTGCCATTAGCTAAGGACTGTCAGTGGTGAGCTAGACATGCAGCTAAAGAGAGTTGGAGGCCAGTGCTGTGAGGAGAGTCCTAGTACAGTGTGGGATGAGAGACCAGAGCAGTGTGGCTGCAAGAGCTCTGTGAGCAAAGAGCCATGGAGAGATTCAAGAGCCATCGGCTTCCCCTACCAGGGAAAGAGCAGGGTGCAACCGAGAACTGTAAGAGAGCAAATTGGGCAGCTGGTGTATGAGTCTAGGGGGGATCTTCCTCACCCCATTAGGAAGTGTTAGATTCCTTCCCATGGCTGGGCTCTCTTCCTTCCCTTGCATTGGCTCTTGGACCAGAATCCCAGGAAAGACTGATTGCTCCAGAAATGTAAGAGAGAGCAAAGCACTCATAGCATGCCCCCCACGGCTCATGGCCAGGGCCTGAAGCCACACAACACAACTTGCTTTCAGATTCAAGGAGAGCAGAGAGGCCCCCACGTGCACACTCACAGTCACGAGCCCTGCTTGGAGGCACTTGGGGTAGAACAATAGACATTTATTTATAGACCTAATAACCTCACTCCAAAAGTATCCCCTGCAGCATTTGTAGTACAAGTTGAAAATGCAGGTTCCAGAGTCCAGTCTCAGAACCAAGAATATAAGATCATTCGGAGCTGAGTCCTGCACTTTGCATTTTAATAAGCACCCATGCCACATGTATTCATTATGTTTCTAAAGCACCCTTGGGAGTTACAAATATGCCGCAGACCGCTCAGTCGGTGTGAGCTCTAAGTCTCGGGGATATCCAGCTGAGAAAGTCAGGAGAACAGAAACGTCGGCGCAATGGACAGACAGGCACAGACACAAGGGAGGTCAAATGCTGCTGCTGCCGTTTACTGAAGGCAAAACTTTTCTTTTTATGTTCAACAAATGCACAGACACAAGTACACCAGTTATTTTTTAGCAAAGGAGACATTTTTTAACATCAAAAAAAGTTTATCGTGTCTGCCACATATGACCACCTTTTGCCTGCTTGCCTGCATCTGTTTTTCAGACATGTTTTTCTGACGTCTTTTGTTTTTACTTTGATATTTGCCTTAAGTAAGATACATATTTTTTTAATTTTGATATTCATAGAATTACTTACTAGCTCTGTGCACATATTATAGATTAACTTAACCTACTCCTAAATAAAAACTTCTATGCAGAGTTTATTATTGTAAGATTATTAAGATTTTGTACTAGAAAGTGTTAACTTTAACAAGCCCAATTATTTTTCACACAGGAGGTTTAGGGAGGCTAATCACTGCATTCCCGTCAACAGGGGGTAGCCAGTCGCTTCGACCCATAGGTCATGAATTCTCCCTTCCCGCTAATGATGGGAAGCAAAGGCCTGAAGGCCATGAGCCTTTCCTTATCAAGGACTTGAGACCAGCTCAGGCCTTGGCAGCCAGACACTGTGCGGGCTGGCATTTTTTACTATCTTTATTTTATGCTATAATTGTGTATGATGAAAACTACGGTTGCGCAGGTTTTTCTCTTTGTTCAGTTTCTTCATTACTCAGAGTCTAAGTTTCAGCATAAACAAGCGCTCTAATTGCACACCAAACATTCTTAGGTACATCCAAAAGAATTCTAGGGGGCTTTGTTGGCGACAGTCCCTTTTTAGGGGAAGCACCGTCTGGTAACTGTCCCTTTTAGGGGGAAGTACCGAAGCCATCCCCTGGCCCAGTGAGCACTTTCATGCTACGCGAGCCGGTGCCGCGGAGCCGGGAGCCGTGGCATCTCCTCCCCTTTGTGTTTTTAAAACGCAGGGCGTACAAATCAATGCGCATGTGCTGAATTGAGCGAAAAATTTGGCAGCATTTGACCTCCCTTGTGTCTGTGCCTGTCTGTCCATTGCGCCGACGTCCCTGTTCTCCTGACTTTCTCAGCTGGATATCCCCGAGACTTAGAGCTCACACCGACTGAGCGGTCTGCGGCACAAATAGTCATATGAGGACCCTTAGATAGTTCAAAGGCAGGCAGGACCCCTGAGTCCTAAGCCCAGCACTACCCTGTCCCCCATACAGCACCAGAATTCCAGGAGTAGGCTCTGAGCACCTCTGGGTGTGTCCCAAAGCAACCTTGTGTATCAAGGAATCAAAACACTAACAATAAGGTTGGACTGTCAATTATTTAAGGATTAAACAGGAAATGGAGCTCAAGGTTACAGGACCGATGGAGAGGAGGGAGGGTTCAGTATTCGTCCAGCTGCTGCTTTAGTGAAGCATGTGACTTATACATCACAGAATTGCTCTAAATTATTCTCATTTTGGTAGTGAAGGAATTATAGTTCGGAGAGGTGAGAGATTTTGTATAGCAATTTTGCAAAAAATAAAGGAAGAGCTAGTTCTTAAGCACAGACAACCTGACTCAGTGCTTAAATACTTTTTAAAAATTATATCACAGACTGTCCTTTATTTGTCAAACCTGAATTACATGAGACAAATAAATTCAAGCCTTGTGTATATAAAAAAAATACCAGCCACTTACTGTCTCCAATAATCTGGTAACACACTTTAGAATAACAGGTTATTCAGCTGGAATAGAAGAAATAGAAATTTGAGAAGATCATTTTATAATAGATGAAGCAGTGGGCAGCCAGGAATGGAGCTCAGTATACAAATCTGAGCATCTAGAAAGTCATCACGGGGAGATGCTCTTCTCAATAAGCTTAAAGAGTCAGAATTTTTAATTACCTTAATAGGTATTGTGTTTGAAAAGTCTAAAATCACCATAAACTCACCTCCAATATTTGACAGAGAAAAATATCTATGGAAGGGACCCGAAGTGATAATACAGCAGGGAGGGCATTTGCCTTGCACATGGCCAACCTTGGTTTGATCCCCTGAGCACCACCAGAAGTAATTACTGAGTGCAGAATCTGGAATAAACCCTGAGCATCGCCAGGTGTGACCCAAAAAAGTAAAAAAAGAGAACTATGGAAGGCAGAAAAGGGACTTCTCAATGAAGATACATCTTGATAAACCATCAATTCCTTGATTGCCCTTAAATTACAAAGCTCACATTCTTGCAGGCTTCCCAGAAGCCAGACATTAGATCAACTAATCAGTTCTTACAAAAAAGAAAAACCCTGGGTTAGGTATCCTTGTTAAAGTGCCCAGTTTCTGAATGCTCTAAACTTGACGGAGATGCAGGGGGTGGGAAGAAACTGAGTCAAGAGGTCAACTCTGAGGACTCCCAAGCCACTTTACTCCCAAATTGACTGGAGATTGGGGATTCACACTCAGTCCATGACACTGAAATGGGAAAATAGAAATATACTGTGACAGTATGCCCGAGAACTGATGACTGGATAAAGAAACTGTGGTACATCTACACAATGGAATACTATGCAGCTGTTAGGAAAAATGAAGTTATGAAATTTGCCTATAAATGGATGGACATGGAAAGGATCATGTTGAGTGAAATTAGTCAGAAGGAAAGAGAGAGATACAAAATGACTGCATTTATTTGCATGACATAAATATATCAGGTGGTCTTACCAAAAGTGGAAATTACCGCAACCATGAGGGAGTTAGAGATTAGGTAAGACAGAGAAGGGAACATGTGTGAATAAATGTCGAAAGGGCTGATACCAACATAGAACTGAGCATTAAATACAGGCAAAAAATGCACATGATGGCTTCCAAGTGTATGTAGTGCAACCCACAATGTGTAGGAGAAGGAAAAGAGGGAGAGGGAGAGATAAAAGAGAAGAGATAAAGAACCTGCCATTTAGGCAGGCTATGGGAGAGGGGAGGGAATTGGGGACATTGGTGGTGGGAAATGGGCACTGATGGAGGCGGGTGCTGGAACACTATGTGACCGAAACCTCCAAACATGAACAACGTCATAATTGTATATCTCACGGTGGTATAATAAAATGTTTAATTAAATATATATATATGCTTATATATATATCTTTTGTCACAGTATATACATATATATGTATATATACTTTGACAAAAGACTTGGGATTCTTCAGGACACATAAAAGATTGTTTGGAAAGCAAAGTTCGTTGGGTCATTCTGTGTGGGCTCACCTATCTGAGAAGCAACACGATCAAGAAAGAGGAAAGCATCCATTTGTCTTTCTGGCAAACAACTTCAATCCTAAGGAGAGCTAACCCCATCTGAAAATATGCTTATTCTACCTCTGCACAGGGCTGGCCTAGTAGCCAGAATTTCTCTTCCTTGTAACTCTCTCTGACTATTTTCTACAACTTAGCCTTTGTGGGCCCATTTCTGAAAAAATGTACTGATAGCCATAAAGTCAAGGGGAGAAGGAAGTTCATAGAGAGGCCTAACTGCCTACCTTAGGGTCACCCAGAACCCACCTTGGTGGATTTTTCTTACCTCCCCTTTCCTGAAGAGGGACCCCTGTATAGCCTGTGAAACATACACCCCCAAACTGGTGGTAAATGGTTGATTACTCTGCTCTCCCCAGTCTCTCACTCAGGGCATCACAGCCCTGAAAAACATACTACTGCTGGGGCCGGAGGCGATAGCCCAGTGGGTAGGGCATTTGCCTTGCACACAGCTGACCCGGGTTCGATCCCCTGGCATCCCATATGGTCCCCTGAGCACAGCCAGGAGTAATTCCTAAGCAAAGAGCCAAGATTAACCCCTGAGCCTTGCCAGGTGTGACCCAAAAAGGAAAAATAAATAAAAAATAAATAAAACATACTACTGCCTCCCAAGAATGGTATGATTCTAGTGGTCCCCAGAATCACATGACCTGAGAAGCATAGCAACCCGTGGACCCTAGTACTGAACCGCGAGCCTAGAGAGCTGAGTGTTGCCAGACATGGCTCCCTGAGCTTCCTGAGCTCTGAACCACTCCCCAAAAAGATCAAGATGGAGCAGCTTTAAAGTAGATTTTGAAGCTTTTATTAAGGAAAGCATCCACACCAGTATAAAGGTCTCTAAAACAAATAGACATTGGGCCAGAGACATAGCTCAGTGATAAGAGTACAGATTCACAAGTATGAGATGTTGAGTTTAAAGCAGGGCATGACCAAATTGTTGAAATGTTTTTCTAAAGGGGTATCCCAAGAACTTTTTTTCAGGAAATAATTTTAAATAAAGCAAAAATTATTAAAATTATAAATGAACACATTTCTGGAAGAAAATGTTCTGAAATTTATATAACACTAAGAAGTAGTGATACCATTTTCTATGACAGAGTAACTAATGAGACTATATGGTATATTATTGTATACATTATAATATACAATATAATATATTTATATATATTCACTATAAATAGTGATTATATAGTCACTCTACCATGGAAAAAAGAGCATCACTATATATATGTATATATATGCATATGTACATACATACATATAGTGATGCTCTTTTTCTATGGTAGAGTGACTAACATGAAAACCATAGTTAAAGCAGACAGCACTAGTGACACTACAGTTTTCCAGTACAAAGACCCATGTTTGGAGTTGGGAACATAACTCAACTACTGGAGAGCATATCTAGCATGTGTGAAAACCTGAGCTCAATACCATGCCCCAGGGGACATCTCAAAGTACCACAGGGTGCCCTCAGTCATATAAGGATTGAGAATCAAGCCATCAGAACCTCAATGATCAAGTTAAGATCACCCAAAGTAGTCCTGGGTCCCCTTAATTCCCATTCCATATCATTGGTACAGTCTCCATATAAAAATTTGAGCTACATTTGATCTGACATTTTTATGATTCATCTTTGATTCACAAAATAAACTTTATAGGACAAAAAAAAGTTATTTAAAAATCCCAGCACGAGTCAGTCATAATGGAAAGACAAATATTATCTATAGCTAATGTCAAAATAGCATTATGGGAATAGAAATATAGCCTCATCATTTGAATGAAATGGTCTAAGTCAAAGAACTGTCAAAACACTGAACAAGAGATGTCCTGAAACAAATGAAACTCCATGATCGTGAAGTACTGGGAACAACTGCTAATATTTAGCAGATATTGAAATGCCACTGGGGAAATGAAAGAGCTACTTCCTGAGTGGCAGTGACAGAGGACAAGGTGGATTTCAACAATGCAATGGACAGAGCTAATTAACTTGCCACCTCTTCTAAACAAAAGTAAAATCTCTCGGGAGACTCTCAATCCCATAGCAGATGCATCTCATGGTAACTAATGAAATGCCTCATATTTCATTTCTACAATGAAGATGACATCGGACTCAGAAGTACATTGCGCTGTGACACATGGTAATTGACATTTTCCAGAAAAGCTACCCTGAGACTGTTTCCCAGCTGTGAGCCTCTCCTCACTCATCCCACCAAAGAACACGGCCTCTCTGGGGGACGCCCCAAATCCTCTAGTTTAGGGCAGCCTACACCAGTCAAGGCATGGCCAACCGTGCTCTTAAATGCATCACCCCACAGAAACAGGTTTCCAGATTTCATCTGAGAAAGAAGCCATTCTCAGACGCCTTCTGGAAGTTACCTCTTTCTGAGCATGATGCCAGAGAAGGCATCTCAGACTCTGGGTTAACAATGAGAACCAAATTTAGACTGAGAAATTGTTCTTGACTTTCCTTATTTTACATTAAGCCTTTCCGGACTCCTGTTCCAGGAGCAAAATGATTACATTTCCAAACAGAAAATCTTCATTCATTCTTCAAATTCTGCAATTAGCCGTCTGAAGGTGGACATTTTTCTTAATATTATCTAGAAACACATTTCTCCTTGAAGGTTTAAAGCACAAAACCCATGAAATATCCTATTGTATTGTATGGGACAGGCCTAGAGCATTGTAGGCCTCGAATCAGGCCACTGCAGTGCAGCTCTGGGTTCTGAGAAGCAAGGCTGGACGGTGGCCTTCTGATTCCACCCTGAGTGACCTCCGCACTAGGGAAGCAATAGCTGGCTGAGATTTTTTTTTAACACTTTTATTTAGGTACTGGTGTTTTCCATACTGCTACCCTACTTTCCAATCTATCCTATCACCAACGAATCTGTTTCCCTTTCTCTTCATCCCAAGGACCCCTCCCATTGACCCACCCCTCAGGTAAGCTTAATGCTGTAAACAAAATCTCCAGTTTCAATGACTTTCAGCATTCATTGTTCCCTTACTATGCTTCTTTTTTATCATACTTGGAAGAGATCATTTTATAAAAGAATTTATTGTGGAGGTGGTGATTCCTGCACCCATATAGATGAATAGAGCTAAACTCCTGAAATTCCACAAAATTGAAACCAATAAGTTGATAAAATATTTCTTCACTTGATCACTTGACATCCCGAAATTCATCGATTTGCTCGAGCAGGCGCCAGTAACATTTTCATTTGATCCTATCACGTGCCAGTGTAGCCCAGTGGCATCTGGTTGCTTCAGGAATACGAAGAGCCTCAAACCGTTCCTTCAGGGTCTTGACAAGGAAGTCTGACCATCTTGTAGGTGGGTGGTCACATGATCTTTTGACATCCCGTGGGATCCAGTCAGTAATAGTCCTAGTCCAGCGGTTGTCTCCAAATCGCATTACATGTCCAGCCCATCTGATTTTCGATGCCTTGGCAAACAAGACAGTATCCCTGACTCTGGAACAGTGACGGAGGTCAGAGATCCGTATTCCTTCTTTCACTTGATTGAGGCATGATATTCCAAGCATAGCTCTTTAGATTCCTCTTTGGGAGACCTAAATAGCGTTCTCATCCTGCTTTCGTAGGGCCCAGGTCTCTGAGGCGTATGTTAATGCAGGGAGAATGGTGGAGTTGAAGAGATGTGCCTGGAGCTGGAGGTTCTTTGTCTTTTTTAGCTATTTCTTTGATGCTTTTGAAGGCATTCCATGCCGCTCTCTTCCTCCTGCGCAGCTCAGGTTTTAGGTCGTTCATCAAGCTGACTTCTCAACCTAGGTACACATAACTGCTGCATTCAGAGATGTTTGTTCCATTGAGAGTGAATGGGGCCTCTGGAACTAGTTCATTTTTCATGAACATAGTTCTGTTGAGATTCAGCTGTAGACCTATCTTTCCACATTCTCAGTCAAAGTCAGCCAGCATTTGTGCCGCTTGGCTAATGTCTGGTGCTATTAGAACGATGTCATCAGCGAAGCGGAGGTGGTGTAGTTGCCGACCCATTCCCATCTATCTTCTATCTTCACTCCCATTCCCATTCACTTCACTCTCATTTATAAAACATTTCTTATAAAACACTAATCTTTCTTTTTACAGCAATTAAATATTTTTAAGTAATATGATAAATAATATTGTGTTGTTTTTTAAATTTATGTGATTTAAAATTTTGAGAAAACATATCTGATCAATTTTTACTAATAAAAAATACCTTAATGCTTAGAGATAACTATTAAATATAATGACTGGTGCCAACATGATCTTATAAAACAAAATTTTCCAACTAACTTTCTTTTTTTAAAATTTTTTGTTATCACTTGATCACTTGACATCCCGTTATTCATCAATTTGCTCAAGCTGGCGCCAGTAACATTTCCATTTGACCCTATCACGTGCCAGTGTAGCCCAATGGCATCTGCTTGCTTCAGGAATACAAAGAGCCTCAAATTGTTCATTCAGGGTCTTGAAGAAGTCTGTCCATCTTGTAGGTGGGTGGCCAAGTGATCTTTTTTTTTTTTTGGGTCACACCCAGCAATGTTCAGGGGTTACTCCTGAAAGTCGGGTGCTCGGGGGACCATATGGGATGCCAGGGATCGAACCTGGAGTTGGCCACATGCACAGCAAATGCCCTACCCGCTGTGCTATCACTCCGGCCCTGGCCCCGGACACGTGATCTTTTGATGTCCAGTGGGATCCAGTCAGTAATGGCTCTAGCCCAGCAGTCATCTCCAAATCGCATTACATGTCCAGCCCATCTGATTTTTTGATGGCTTGGCAAACGAGACAGTGTCCCTGACTCTAGGTTGTTGACAGAGGTCGGAACTCCAGATTCCTTCTTTCACTTGAGTGAGGCGTGATATTCCAAGCATAGCTCTTTTCGATTGCTCTTTGGGAGACCCAAATAGTGTTCTCATCCTAATTTCATTTCTAATCTCATTTCTAATTTCATTAGAAACTTTTTACTATCAAGCGGGCAGGCATAATAAAAAATTTTACTGGTGCCCGCTCAAGCAAATCAATGAACAACAGGAAGACAGTGATACAGTGATACAGTGAATTTTTTATTATGCCACCATAAAATATACTGTTACAAAGTGTTCATATTTGGGTTTTAGTCATACAGTATTCCAGCACCCATCCTTTATGTTGAGAAGTTATTAGAGGAAGTGGCAATTGTATACACTATGTCAAACCATTCCAGGGATAAAACGAATAAGTACAGACTGACGGATGGACGAGAGGTACATTACCCAGTGGAAGAACAAGCTGTGTATGTTCTCAGTACATTTGATTCTGTCTACCTGAATTTTAATGTGAGGGAGTCAGGGGGATGAGGGCAACGTCTTCTCACAAATGCTGCATATTTGTCACATTTTTCATAATTTATGTGGATATATAGAAATCAGATACATGATATTTTGATGTAACCCCTTTGAAGATATTTTGACAGGCCTGAAATTTTAATTATAAAGAATTTTAAGTGCCAATTAACATAATTACATACACACTCACTTCCGGGTGTTCATTTTCTGAGTGAATTTCAGAGGTATAGTAAGGTGAAACCCAAGGACAGAGTAGGGCTTTGAAATGATCGTTGTTTAAATGGCTCAGAAATGGGAAAAAAAAACCGTATTTTTATATAATGATATTCCCATTTCCATATGACTAAATCAAAGTTGCCATGTCAAAAATCCTTTCCAGGTCCAATTTCCATATATTCGCCTGCATTTCAGAATCCGGAACTCAATGACAACAAGAAGTCTTTGGCACACCAGGAGAAGTTTCCTTTCTAGTTTGGCAGCAATTCATTTTGCTTCTAGTGTTTGCAAGAACAGAGAGATTTAAGGCACAGTAATATGTGCTGTGGGCCTGAGCGTGATTATTTGTTAGATCTTCATGGGGCCAGATGGCGTTTCCTTGCCTATGAGGGACAGAGGTAAAGATGGCTGATCACTCAAGGCTCTTCAGTTGTAAGCAACAGAAACAGACTGGCTGAGCCAACTGAGAAATGAATTGATAGGAAGGGTACTGGGCGGTGCCTGAATAATCTTGGCAGATCCAGAGCACAGTAACTCCAGGGACATCTCAAACACCGCTTTTAGAGACAAGTGCCCTCAAGAGCTTCAGTTTCACAAAAAACTTGGCTCAGCACACAGGATGGTCTCAGGGCGCCCCCTCCACTGTGATCAGGGTTGTTTGGGCCGTGTGACAAGGATAGAAGAAGGAACAAAGCCCCCGAGGGGGAAAGGGCACCATTACCAGTAGAAAGAAAATAGTTTTTCTAGGAAGGAAACCCTAAAAAAACTGAGCTATACTCAAATGCTCCTTTTATTTACTTTTTTGTTTTTTAATTTTTTACATTATACACCATGAGATATACAATTACAAAGATGTTAATAATTGGGTTTCAGTCATTAAATGTTCTAGTACCTGTCCCTCTACCAGTGCCCTATTCTCACCACCAGTAACCCCAAACTCTCTCCCACCTCCCCAGCCTGCCTCTTTAGCAAGCACTTTTCCTTTTCTTCCTTTTCTCTCTCTCTCTCTCTCTCTCCCCTCTTTTACATTGTGGTTTGCCTTACATACATTTAGTGTTTATCATGTAAATCCCTTTGTGTACATTCAATACTGAGTTCTAGTCTGGTGTTACCATTTCCCACACTTAGTAGAACACTGGTATATATTTATATCCCATTAATGAATGTAGTCATGGGGCCAGAGTGATAGCCCAGCAGGTAGGGCGCTTGCCTTGCACGCCACTGGTCCATGCCGGCCCGGGTTCGATCCCCGGCATCCCATATGGTCCCCCAAGCACCGCCAGGAGTAATTCCTGAATGTAGAGCCAGGAGAAACCCCTGAGCATTGCTGGGTGTGACCCAAAAAGCAAAAAAAAAAAAAAAAAAAAAAGTAAATAATGAATGTAGTCATTCTCTATCTGTCCTTTTCCTTCTGACTAATTTCACTCAGCATGATAATCAAATGGATGGACATGGAGATTATCAAATGTTCATTTTAAAACAACACAACACAGGTGGGACCTCACTTGTTTTATAGAAGTCAGGATTTAACTTGGCTGCAGGCTCAACAAGAGCGAACAGTAATTTTGACCTTTCCATATCTTCCAGAGGGTGTACCAAACTAGAGAGGGAATGCTAAAGGGCTCAGCCTTCTTTGTACCTCCTAAATTTCATTTTGGGGTCTTGGTTACATATTTCAGGAAGAACAAACACAGAGCGCATGTGCTTCTGTGCCTGCTCTGTCCCCATCACCCTTCTCTCCTGACTCTCAAAGACTGAGAATCCCCAAAGTCCCATCTCATTCAGTCCTGATCAGCTCAGCCAATGAAGAGCACTGACAGGAGAAGCGGGTGTGTGCAGGGGTAGGGCCAGCCTGTAGTCCTGACTCCCTTCTCTCTGTGTACACCAGCTCAGGGCAACATATACATCCAGTATCTGTTGACAGTTTCCATGCCAGCATAAAGAAGCCAACTCCAGGCTCCTAAACCCAACCCCAGCACGCCTGCAGAGTCAGCACAGCCTTGGGAGTTCAACATCAGTCATGCTGCGGCCCTCTGAAGTGTGATGTTATTCGTTAGTGCCACACCCCATTATAGTAGACACGTGGCACCTTTGCCCTGGTCCCTGGGTTCACCCATCTCTACCCTGGGTGGTTTTTCGGCGGGCGCCCGCGTCCCGCGGCCGGAGCGGTTCCCCTACTCCGCCGGGGGATGACACAGGACCGGTTTTAAAGGCTTTACTTCGCATAAAATCAGCAAAGGAAAACCCTTAGCCAGGCGGACCCCAGCACGGAGGCCAAGATGACCACCCGTAAACTTCCAGGGAATAAACGCCCAGGCGAACCCACAGGAAGAAAAGCCCGGCGCAGGAACCCGGACCGTTTATACCCCAACCGACCTTCCTCCCATGATGGAAAGCAGGGAGGGTACATGCCCTCAGGTAGTCCCTCCATGCATCTCACCTAGCCTTTACTGTGTATGTTTTGAGCCGAGCCTTGAATGTAAGAAGGGGTTTCTGAATGGTGTCACTGTACCAGACCAACACCAATGCCGTTAAATATTTCCAAGCCTTCACAAGTCTCCTCTACTTCTTTATTTTATATTTATCAGGAGCCTGTTGTTTGTTTGGAAGCAAACAGCATTCCTCTGGCTAATTATATGTCCTTACGGGCCAGGCTAATGTGGTAGATCTAGCTAGTCCCACGATGTTGTGATAGCATGGGAGAATATTTAACCGCTTACGATATCGATAAACTGCCCATTTGACTACCCCCTTATCTACGGAGTGATTTGTGGAGGCAATCCAGAGCAGATGCAGCGCCCTTAGGAGTCCTGGCAACACCCTGATTCTGGGCTTCAAGATCCTTCCTCTCTTTTGCTCTCCAGCACTTGAACAGACAGCTCCTTTCTGCATTTGCCTGTGGCTAGGTTAGCTCATGTTTGCCTTTTGCTCCCTCAGTTCTTATATTAACTATGAATCTCCTCTAGGTGAGCATTTATATCTTCCTTTGTATATCCTGACTGAGTCAATCCTATAATACCAGATGGAGTGTCCCATAGGTGGGGAGAGAGTTGAAGCCACACTATGGAGATGGAACAGGACAAAGGAAGGCGGGCACTGCGATAACCCACTTCAGCTCTCTGCAGAGTTCGCATAAAAATGCAGATTCTATTTATACTGTGTCATTCAAAGGGGCAGAACTCTGAGGAGTGAATTCCAAGAATGCAGGTTCAGCTCATACTGAGAAACAGTCCTCTCTATACTTGCACAGCCCGCATGAAAGGCACCAGGCAACTTTTCTTGGGGGTCAATCAAACAGGTGATGGAGTTCCACCATCAAGACACTGGGGGTGACCCCTGGTGTAAGATACTGGCCCAAATCATCTCATGAGGTCCGCCAGACCCCTTGTTGAATTTAGAGGCTTTAACTAAAGACTTTTCTTTGTTCATTAGCTCTCAAGGATAAAGCTAAAATATTTAATGACTGCAGACAATGAAAGCAAGTTTCTCCTAGGATTTCTCTTAGCCATCATAGTTTCCATGACTCTAAGGCCAAAGATATTCAGCTCCCCACTCTTTTCCGCTTTCTCTTCCACATTCTTCCACTCTCAGCTAAAAGCAGACCCAAGAATTAGTAAGAAGATTCTCTGCCTTTGTTCCTTTCTCTGCTTCTATGGGGTTTGCTCTGATTTTCAGAAGGGTCCTATGAGTTCCACCTCAACTTGGAGGGGCCAAGATGGCCACTGTCTGCACCTAAGGGAATGAAAGTCTTCTCATATTCCAAAGAAAGGTGCTCATCTTGGAGAATATCGTTGGAAGAATCCAAACATCTGGCTCCATCTAAGACAGAGGCTGCACAAGTCAGCCCTGAACTCTCCAGCTAGGGGGTCTGTCGGGGAGTCTCCGGGGTCCCCAACAGTACCAAGACAGAAGTTCTCTTCTACCTCCGAGGCCGCTGGGGGACGGATGAAAACTCACGAGCCTGGCGCAGTTCCAAAAAAGGCTTTTAATAGTACAGAAGCTCTTCCACAGCAATCCAATATAATGAAAGAACTCTAGCTCTGGTCAGAACTTAGACCATACAAGAGAGGCCAAGTCTCCCACCAAAGGGGAGAAGATCTCACCCGAGAGGAGTCCTACCCCAAAGAAGGAGAGAAAAGGGGCAGGGGGCTCAAGTCAGTCCCCTTTATATACACCAAAGTAATCCTATCTGTGAGCAGGGAGGGTCCTGTCAACAAAGAACCCAAACAAAGTGTAGAAGGGTGGTGCCACACCCTATTACAGGTATAAACAAAGGATTACACCAAGAACTAATCCCTTCTTCAGAGATTATCTCTTATGTAAAACACTGGAGAGAGAGAGGGCTGATATAAAGTAATACATCTTAATTTCATGGGCTTCATGTAATCTAGATGGTACCCACAAGGTCCTTCTTATTTATTATCTGCACCAAGGTGATTTCTGAGTATCTTGTTCTCCGTGTACTGAAAGGGTCACACTTGCCTGTATGAGGACAAACTAATATGATCCTTCCTACAAACTTACCATAGTCTCAAGGTAGCCAGGGTGGTAGTCTCCTGGTAAATTCTAGCTGTCCCATGCTGGGTGCAGTGGGTATAAAGAGGAGCTGTGCCCAATCTAGATTACATAGAAGTCTTAGTAGATGTTTAAGTCAGAAGTTATTCAGAGTCAAGGTGACTTCTGTAACTGCCACACCCTCTAGCAGTGTTTACATAGAAGAGAGATCTCATTCCAATGAACCTTGAGTTAAGAACATGTAAGTAGATTAAGCTGGGTAAAACAGCAAAGCTCCAAGCTAGTTAAGCCTGTCATCCAACAGGGGCCTGATAGGAGGGAAGCAAACAAGACCTCAGACCCTTAATGAGATTATCTGCCTGTCACCCGGAGAAAACCACCTCCCTTGCTCTTCAACAGCTGTCACCAGCACCTGCACATCTGTTCAGCCCACCCCTCTCATGTTAAGGGCATGCGTGAAGAGTTTCTTTCCTGGAGCAAAACTACCTCCACACACACTGTGTCTGTTTAGGGTAGGTGGTGAGGAGTTAACTCCTCTAAAACCCAGGTAAACCCAACATAGAAATGGAAAACTCCATCTTCAATATAGCGTTTTCCAAAGTGGGAGACACTGTCTCCTGGGGAATACAGCGTTTTCCAAAGTGGGAGACACTGTCTCCTGGGGGAATACAGCATTTTCCAAAGTGGGAGACACTGTCTCCTGGGGGGAGTGCTGGACCCCTTCAGAGAGACAGTGAGTAGTTCTCTGAGTACAACTGTGCAAGGGGTGAGGGGGGCAGGAAGGAGGGACTTTATGTATGCTTGCTTAAAGAAAATAGATTTCCAGGGGCCTCCGAGTAAATTGTTTTTTTATGCAAAGGGGATGAAAATCCAAAAGAAGTTGGAGCACCTGTGCTGTAATAGGATCAAAAATGGTAACTTCTGACATACTAAAAGCAGCATTTTTTTTGCCTTTTCCATGGGGGATACCAAAAAGAGGAAACCAAACATTTATTCATGTTCACATAATGCAGATATAACAAAATCTGAAATTAAACTATAGCTCAGAGGGCTGGAGGAACTGTACAAGGGTTAAGGCACTTGCCTTGCATGTGGCTGACCTTGATTTGATCCCCAGCACCTTATATGGTCCCCTGAGCGCTGCTAGCAGTGACCTCTGAACAAAGGACCAGAGGTAAGCCCTGAGTACTGAAGAATATGCTCCCAAGTCCCAGACACACACACACACACACACACACACACACACTACACACACACACACACACACACTCATCTCAATAGTAGTGCTTCAAATGATTGTGCACAGCAGGACAGAAAACCAAGCAATTCAGAGCTTCAGTGGCTCAGCCCAGCTTCCCTGGGAGTTTAGCTGGAGCAGGACAGCGGTGATCTGGAACTCACGTTCTTTGCCAACACAAACCCTGTGAGTGACTTAACTTTCCATTCTGCTTCTCCTCTGTTGGTCCCAGTCTTCTTCCCACGTGTCTCACCCATGTCCTAGAGTGACTGTCCACAAGACAGAAGGCAAAGGTCTGAGAAGGGTGGAAACAGCCTGGCTTGCCTGTCAGCGATTAGCCAGAGCTCTGGACATCTGCCATGGTGTGAGGACAGTGGGGTGTGAAACAGAGACGCTCACACAGGTGTGAGTGTCCAAAACCGTCAAAAAGGACAAAAAAGTCCAAAAAAAGGACAGAGAACCATTTTCAGTAAAAAGAGTTGGAAGGAGCTGGGGTCATCCCCCTGACCCCAAATTCTGAATTCTAAGGCCATACTCTTACTACAGAATGTGCTTGGTCCTAAAGAAGCAGATCCAAGTAGAGAACGGTGCTGAAAGCAAAAAGTAGGGCAGAAGTGTGGAGTATCATGACTTGGAAGGAGGTTGGAGAAGGCACATTGGCGAGGGGCCGATGGGGTTCCCTGGCAGATGGACCCCTTAGTACTCTGCTTTCTTGCTGCAGTCAGAAAACCCCTCTTTGTCCTCCTTGGAAGATATTTAAATGGCTGTGCTCACTGGCTCCATTTCCTGCTTCTTCTCATCTCCCCACCCCCACCACACACATACACACTAGCCCCAGTCACCCCCTCCTGACTGGAGCTTTCCTGTTCCTTTATGTTCTTCTGCCCTCTCTGCCCAGCCCCCTCCTGTCAGAAGCAGCCACCTGGGGACCCCGCTAGCCAATAATTAGCCAGGGCAGCTGCTCAGCCCGGCCAGCTCCCAGAGATCCGCAGCTGGGAGAGTGGAGTCCTGCCTGGGGGACGGTGAGGCCGGGGGAGACCCGCTGAGCCTTCTCAGGTGGCCAGATGACGCCTAATTAGGCCCCCCTGCTCTGGACGCCTCACCAGATGGGCAAAGGCCCCCAGTTGCCTTGCGTTGCTGGCCAGACCCTGAGGGATCTCCCAGCACGTGCTCTCCCTCCCAGCTGCTCAGGGACAACAGGGGGAGGTGGAGGAAGAGTAATTGGCACCTGGGGTCAAGGGGCTCCTCACTTCTCCCTGCCAGGAGGGGAGAGGCTCAGTCTCCCAGCACTCCCCACCCCCACCTGGAGTCTGAGTTGTTGCTGTTACTGATGAATCTGTGAGTTGTTTAGAAGCACACCAGAAGAGTTGGCACAAGGACGCTCTAAAATGAAGCCCTCCCCGCCAGGGGGCCACGGAAGTGAGAATCAAGTAGAAGGGAAACAGGGAGAATACAAGACCGGCCGTCTTTGCCCAACCTGCCAAAGTGAGTGAGTTGCAAGCAGGGAGGCCCAGGGAACGGTGTGGTTAATGATTCGGTTCAGACAGAATCTGTCTCTGGGCGCGGGACATGAGGAGGCAGAGACCCACGTGGTGGCAGGGTCAGCAGCGCCACCGGGAAGCAGCTCCCACCCCCAAGTTCCACATCAACAACAAGCTAGCCTGTAGGCCCCAGATGAGCATCACTGGAGACCGGGGTGATGAAGACTATGGATATAAAGAGGCCAGGGGAAAGGGGCGCAAAAGAAGTAGCAGTAAGAAGGGGAGCCAGACTCTGTACCCTTGTTCTCCTGACCCCTTCCCGCCCCCATCCTTGTATGGCAAAGACCACGCATGCTCTTGGGTGAACACAGTCCTGTCTGTGATGTTTAAATCCATGCTCCCTTATTCCAAGAAAAAAAGGGCAGGACGATGCTTAAATCACTTGTCTGCTGCCACAGCCCTTTCCTCCCCCAATTTTGTGCGACACCTGAATGTGCATCTGGAGTGACAGAAGCCCCAGGGTCTCCTCAGCTGCTTTCTTTTCTTGAGTTGTTGGAAAATACACTCACACCACCACGGGTGTTCCCCTACAATCACCGGGCAGGACTGATCCTTTCCTGCTCTGGGCATGAAACACTTCCGTAATAAAAGGTAATAAGGTTGATGAAAAGAAGCAGACAGTCATTCATTATAATATTTCTTATTTACCCTTGTTGTTAATGTTTCCTATTGGTAGGGCCAATTGGTGGACGAGAAGGGCTGTGTCTGATTACATTTCTGGCCAGCAGAGAAGAAGTCTGGCAGCCAGTGTCTCTGAGCCATCTCAGCTCTCTGTCGTATCTGGAGTAGAATATATTTTCTGCAGGCTTTGGCTGATATGGTGGACATTAATTGTTCGTTCTCCTCCAACAACCATCTTCTCCCAAAAACGTCTACTCCCCAGAAACTGGGAAACAGCGCCATCTAGTAGCCCTCACGTTAAGTGCACCGATGTCCGTTTACTGTGGTCAGACCACGTGGAAAAGCCGATTACCATTCTGTGCAGGGCCAGGGCCCCCACAAATCCACCCCTTGCACTCAATGAGCAGTACGCCTGGCCTGCAACAGCCAGAAGTTGGTTTGCTTCAGAAGAACGCACTCAGCTGGATGCATGAGGCAAGGAGAGATCAAGTGGCCTTAGCTTAGAGCTTTTCACCAGAATATACTTGGGAGATAGAGCGTTGAATAGCAGGGAAACAGCAGGTCTAGGAAGAAAAGAAAACTCCTCACCAATGTCCACAGTTCTTCTGTGATTCGAGTCTGGGTCAGAAACCACAGCCAGGGCCAAGCCATAGTACAGCAGGTGGGCACTTGCCTCACACACCGCCCAGAGGAATTCCATCCCTGATATCCCATTTGATCCCCCAACCACTGCCAGGAGTGCATAGCCTGAGTGCACAGCCAGGAGTAATCCCTCAGCACCGCCAGATATGACCCCCAAAAAAGCAAAAAAAAAAAAAAAAAAAATAAAAAGAGGGCCGGAGCGATAGCCCAGACGGTAGGGCGTTTGCCTTGCACGCGGTTGGCCTATGCCAGCCTGGGTTCGATCCCGGCATCCCATATGATCCCCCGAGCATTGCCAGGAGTAATTCCTGAGTGCAGAGCCAGGAGTAACCCCTGAGCATCGCCAGGTATGACCCAAAAAGGAAAAAAAAGAAAAGAAATCAATGCATAAAATGAAGTAAGCCCTATGCAAAAGGCAACCTGAGACCATGGTAAGAACCAAAATCAAGAGCATCATCACTTCCTGAAGTGTGACCAGGCTCCTGTAAGATACAGCCAGTGTGGGCTAGCGCCTCCGCACACGTAGAGATGTGGTCAAGTCTCTGAGCTGCCCCCATCTGAAAATTTCACTGACACACTAGCATAGATAAATGGGTTTTTCCTTACACCGCACTGGCCAGCCAAACGGAAAAACACTGCAGTGTTGAGCCCCGAAACGGGTTTAAGATATTTCCTTCCAAAGGCCCGTAGAGGTTTGATTTTAAGTATCTTTCTGGTTATCTCCCCACCTCCACCCTTCTGTGAAGATGTGCTAGAAGGTGCTCCAGGAATGTGTGTGCAGTGGGGCTTGTCCCGGTGCACCCTTCTGCATGCTTCAGAGCATCGGGGGCTTGGTGCTCACTGGAGATGATCGAACAAAGACTCTCGGAGGACGGGAGTGGCAGTGCAGCGCTTTTTGGACCCCCCCCAAGTGACTGCACTATGCAGTCAAAGTTGAGTATCACTGACTTCCAGCTCCAACTTTCCTCTTCAGGACGTAGAAACCGAGACTCAGAAAGACCAACAGCAGAGTGTCATGGGGAGGGAAGGGCAGGTACCAACGTTGGTTCTGGCCCTTTGCAACCCAGAGTACCAGGTCCTCCTCGGCTGGGCCATCTGGCAGACTCCCTTCCTGCCAGTACCAGCAGCCACAGAAAAGGAAGGGTCAGCCCTGAAACAGAAGCAGCAGGGGAGGGAATCTGAGTCAGGAGCATGGAGGACCCAGCAAACTGGACACTAGGGGACCTGAAGGAGGTGCACACCAAAGGTGTCTAAGCTAAGGGTGGACCCTGACACCTGCTGATGTGTCTTTTCATTCCAGATATTCTGAAACTAGAGAACTAACCACACAATTGAGGTATTCAGGGCTCCCTGAGAGAGGGACCAGGGCCAAACCCCAGTATCAGCTGGGAGAAGGGCAAAGCGCCACTCTAAGTCTCCAGTGCCCCCCAACACACACATCCAGTGACATTCCACTCTTCCAGGCGGAGTCACCCCAGGAAGCGCCACAGGTCCCCGTCATGAGGATGACAGAGATTCACTATAACCAGTGGGGCTTCCACTCAGACCCGTGTCCTCCCTGTCATCCAGTGGCTCCAGTTTGGAGCCTGGCTGAGGAGCAGCAGTTCGCAATGGCAGGAATCCACCCAGCGGAAGTAGAACCGTTCTACAAGCACATCTAGTAGCCTTTGTTAGCCAACTCCTCTAGTTCAACTCAAGGAAGACCTTGATCAAGTTCTGGCGATGGTGCCCACAGGATATAATGTTCTCAGCACCCCTTTGGCCTTGCCAGCCGTTCCAAGTCCCCCAGCTGCCTCATTTGGCAATTAAACCCACCCATGACTTTGGTTTCCATCATGGCACCAGAAGTCAGAGGCCGGTATGATGGGAGCAGTTCCTGTGGCCACTCCTGGCCCAGGGACACAGCGAGGGGGAGCAGGTGGGGTTCCCCTGATGCCTGACACCCAGGCTTAATGAACGGCGCACCCTCGGGCAGGAGCGGAGTTAGGAGTCTGTGAATCTTTTATACACTACTCTAGCACCCCGTCTCCTGGAGGCTTTCGGTCACTTTCTCGGCCTGCAGCCCCAACCTTCATCCCTGTCAGAAAGGGCTGACCTGGGACCTTTCTGAAAATTCACATCCCCCCACCACCCAAGACATGTCTACATTGTGCATTCAAGGCACATTTTCCAGGAAGCTGTTGCTCAAACTTTAAAATAGCTCAAAAATCCCATCACGCCACGTGCCCCAGGTTTAACAAAAATGGTTGATCATGAGCCATGAAATGAAAAATTGCCGCAATACCAAAAGTTCATAAGAGACTCATGATTCCGACGAGCTTAGTATATGCTTCTAGAAGATAGGCCCGGTGACCAGGGCTCCGCCTGCAGGCAGTAGTATGGTCAGCTGGTGCAGAGTGGCCCTGTGCCCTTCCAGCCATGGCTGCCTCCTGTGTTCAGGATGCAACCAGAGAAGACTAGAGAACCTAGACCCAGAGCCAAAGCAGTTTGCAGGCTCCTGTCTCAGCTGCGGGCTTGGATCCTTCCTGCCTGTGAAAATCCAACAATAGAGGATTTGGGGAGAGGGGAGGGGCTTAAGGGGGTGAAAATCACCCCATGGAAGAATTCGCCTGCGGCTCCCCATCATACCTGGAAGTGATTTTACCAGTAAGCCCTTAAGGGGATTTGGATGTTTCCACCAAAATAACATGGGCTGCCAAAAGGATTCGGTTCCGGAATCCTTTTCCACTGAACTATCATGTTAATCCTTTGTCAAACCTCGACTGGCTTCGACTTCACTCAAAATAAGGAACAAGTGGGGCCAGAGTGATGGCACAGCAGGTAGGGTGTGTGCCTTGCACACAGTGGACCCAGGTTTGGGTGTGATCCAAACCGCCACCCTCAAAAAAAAAAAAAGAGAAGAAGAATAAGGAATAAGAATCCATCCAGTGGGCATCTGTGGGATATAAATATATACCCATGTTCTACTAATTGTTGGAAATGGTAACGCCAAACTAGAACTGAGCATTGAATTTAGGCAAAAGGATATACATATAGCCCCTAAATGTATGTATGGCAAGCCACAATGTGTAAGAGAGGGAGAAAGAAGAAGAGGAAAAATGTCTGCTATAGAGACAGGCTGGGAGAGGGAGGGAGGGAATCTGGGGACACTGGTGATGGGAAATGTGCACTGGTAGAGGATGGGTGTTACAACATTGTATGACTGAAATCCAACCATGAACAGGTCTGTACATGTCTATCTCATGGTGTTATAATAAAAATTCACTTGTATCACTTGTCTTCCCGTTGATCATCGATTTGCTCAAGCTGGCACCAGCGACATCTCCTTTCATTGGGAATGAGGTCCATTATTGTTACTGTTTTTTGCATATCTAATACATTTTGGGTAGCTTGTCAGACTCTGCCACGAGTCTGGGTTCATCCGAGGGGGCCCAGTCTTTTTCTTTGTCAGACCATCAACCATCCAGAACCCACTGGGCAGAGCCCTGGGTGTAGACAGGCCTGTCTCCTGTCTGCCACCTGTCGATGCAGCCAGGCACTGCAGCCACACCTGTAACAACTCGAGGGGCAGGATAATAAAAAATAATAATAATAAATAGATAAATAGATAAGTAAATAGCTAAATAAATAAATACAAAGAAAAATAATCCACCCAATGGGCACAGTTCTCATGGAACCCATTTATCTCTGATTCCGCTCTTCCTTGCTCTGTTGCTCCTGTGGTCTGGACACATAGGCTCTTCCACTTCCTTCAGATACAGTAGGGGCCTCCCCTTCCCACCTAGTCCCCTGACCACCTCTAATGTTAGTCCACTTGTCACCCGGTGCTATCCCTTACAACTCTGTCTTTCATTTTCTGTGGAGGGAGGTTGGGGCCACCCTGCATTGTGCTTAATGACTGGCCCCTGCCTCCGTGCTCAAGATAGTACTCAGAGGACCATATGCAGTGCCTGAGATCAAACCTGAGGGGCCCCATGCAAAGTAAGCACCTTATCTCCTGCACCTTCTCTCAAGTGGTCCAACAGCATGACCTTAAACTGCAAAACCCTCTCTTCTCTCATCAATTTCCATGGCTTCTGATGCATTTTATTTATTTCAGTAACGTCTGTTTCTCCTGCTAGAATAAAGTTTCTAGAAAGTCATAGATATCTTCTTAGAGGTTGCTCCTGATCTTTAATCCCTTAGAAAAATGCTTGGCCCATAATAGGTGGTGAATAAATGCTTTAGGAGGAAATGAATGACTGCAAGGTGCCTGGGCCTGGGTTGGACACAGTAAGAGCTTAATTAGTGGGACCCCTGCTTTCATGGCTCTTCAGCTGGATGGGGCCGGTTTGTCTGCTTTTCCTCTCTACCAAAGTGGAACAATCTCACAGGGATCAATTCAATTAGTTAGAAATTGCCCAGGCCTGATAAGACATACAGATACAGCAATTAACATTTCTACCACATTTCTTTGTTAAATTCTTTAATTAACAATACACATGAATGGTTAAAGTAAAATGTTTTCACTCTACCTAAGCTTGCCATATGTCTGTAGTTTAAAAAGTGATCTTGTCCTACTAATAATGGCCTTCATCATTTAGCTTGGAGGCATTTTTTAAGTCAAAGGAAAATCATAATTGGGACTCCTTCTACATTTGATTAAGAATGACTACACAAAAACAGCCTGTGTTTAACTCCGCAGACGTGCCTTAAGGGGCCTCCCCACCCACCTGCAGGTGTGAACAGCAGCTCCTGACACGGGAGCCACACTCACTGACAGGCCTGATTCAGTGCTATCTCAGCCACACCAAGGCTCCAGCCAATGAACTGCTTGTTGTTCAGCTTGATTCTGAATTCAGAGAGCAATTTTTGATTTTCTCAAAACTGATTGCAAAATAGCTGCAGCTGGGAGATTCATGGTAAAAATGCATTCTATTATGTGTTGACTTGACCTAGAAGTTTCTCCCAAAGTGGGTGATGCACCTCACCCCACCCTGGGGAGCAGAATATAAACAGTGGAGAGAGGGGGCCTAGCGTGGGGGTAGTAGTTGGCTTTGGTATGATTTGGCAGGTGCTACTGAATGTCCTCTGAAGGGAGATAAATTTCCCAGCAGAGAGGGTGCTAAATAATTTTGATCCTGAAAACGGAGTGGTAGACCAAGTAAGTCTGGGAACCTCTAGCAATCTCATCAGTAAACTGAAAATGCCCAGGAAAATGCTTCTGTGGGACAAACCCTATGGGAAGTAGTAAGGTGGAGACGGGTGGAGGGAAGCATCATACTCGGGTCTACAAGTCCACCGGTTAGGCCTAAGCAATCATGTGCTCTTTGGAGCCTCCTGAATGCAGAGAGAGGAAGCTCCACAGATTCAGGAGTGACAGAAGGCGGGACCAAGCTCCTTAAAGACCCCCAGCACAATGAGCTTCACACACCAGGACACTGAAGATTCCCCTTGAGCCTCTCTCTTTCTCGCTCTCTTCTTATAGAAGAGCCTTCCCAGCTCCCTTTGAGATTCAACACCTCAGAATAACCCCACCCCCCAAAACGTTTGCTGCCAGTAGCACTAACACTAGTTCTTCCAGCTAAACAAACCCCCTTTGTCCTCCCACGCACAGGAAGCTGCAGATTCCTGGTCTTTCGACACCGGTTTTCCACTGCTGACAAACTCCAGAATCCAGGAGGCGTGTTGGCAAGACTCCACTCCCACATTCCCCTAGAGGAGGTAGGACATAAGGTCAAGAAAGGAGCAGCCTGAAGGACAGGTGGGCCGGGAAGTTATTCTGCCCTGAGTCTCACAGCCTGACTATGTCATCTGCCATGAGGCAGATCCCTGCCCCTGGCATCACCCTCCTCTCCCCTGCAAGCCCCAGCCATGCCGCGGTGACAGCTGGCATACCAGACCAGCCCCCACTCCTATGAGTATGCCCACTCTGGGCACAGCTACACTGGAGGGACAACAGGAAGTGAGAAGAAAACACAGGAAGTGAGGGGAAACGAGTCTGAGGCTCCACAGCTTCCGCTAAGCACATTGGTGCAGCCACTGTGGTCTCAGTGGAAATGGCCTAGGTTATGAATGCATAAAACAAGTGGATTTTAGCCTTTCTTTTAGCCTTGCTTTATAAGTGTCCCTGCTTATGAATAAGACAGGCCATTTGTTTAAACAAAAAATGGCATCCAGTGCGAAGCTACAGGATGCTTGGAAGGCTAACTGGACCCCACTGAGTTATCCATCGCCTGTCATGGGACTAGGTGTATTCAACACATCATTTACCATGTCACAACCTAAGATGGGTCATTGTGTTGCCATGTTGAAGACGGAAATCCAAGATCAGTCAGGGGAGACCTGGGTCCTCACTCACACAGTGAGAAATGAGTCAGTGTTGGTTTTGAGTATAAGGAGACCGTTCTTGCCACTCCAAACCAGGACAACTGGGCGAGGACTAATTTTGTGTTGACTATTTGTGGGTGAATTAAATTGTCTAATTCATCCATTAAGAATGAGAAACAGAGCATCAGGATCCCATTAAGTTCCTAGAGGAAGAGAGGCCACAGGAGAGGTAGGGACAGGGAAGATGCAAACCCAAAGGAGACTTGCCGAGTCCAGGCTGTTTCTTTGCCCTGTGCTGCCAGAGCTGACTTTTCTCCTTAGGGATGAGGACTGAGAAGCTTGCATTGTCAGCACCTTCCTGGAGGCCAACTTCCTATCTTGCCTGGCAACAGGCTCAGTGACTGCATAAACAAAGCAGCAAACCACCCAGGCAGTGTGAAAGAAAGGGAGCCCTCAGACCTGCCTGGGGAAAAAAATCTCCCACCCCCAGGGCCTGAAACGTCCCCTGCAATTCACAAACGCAAATAGAGAGACCCAAAGAGAGAAAGAAGCTGGTGAAGAAGCCACTATCAGTGCAAAAGGATTGGAAAGAACTGAGCAGGTCCCCCACCACGCACTTATACCTTCCTGCATTTATTCATTCCTTTGGATTCATTTACAGCTAGTCCTTGCCTCCTGGATCTCAAGCTCAGATGAGGTAGGCCTACAGTACCTCATAAACACAGGGTACAAAGAAACAAGATAAAGAAGAATGACAAGAATCTGGACAAGGAGTGACTTTGAGCATAAGTGTGACAGTAGGTATAATGTGACTGAGAAAAATTCGGTGGGTGAGACTCTTAACAAAGAGGCCAGGGTGACTGGACAGGACCCAGTGAGGAAAAGCAAAGCAGCAGTTAGCTGGAGAGGCAACTTGTTATATTATTGTTCTAGATAATATTGTTCTAGAAGCTAGGACTCAAATTTTCTTAAACAGTGATACAAAGACAAGGAAGGGTTGAAAAGAAAAGTCCATCAAAATCTCTGGTGCATTTGGAAAGAAATACTCTGGGAGACAGAGGGTAGGGTACTTGCAGCCAACCCTGGTTCCATACCTCTTACTGCTCATGGTCTCCCAAGCACCACAGGCATGATACCAGAGCATAGCCCCAGGTGTAAGCCCTGAGCACCACCCACCAAGGGTGACCCTCCAAACAAAACAAAAAAACATTTCTACAAGATAGAGAAGAAGTCCCAGAGAAGGACAAGTGATGATGGCAGGGAGAAAGTGGGAATAATGAGAAGTCATGGGAGCCAGGAAGTGTTCCTTAGTTGCCAGGATGGTGTGTTTTGCTAATAGATTACAAATGGGATATGCAAGAAAAGATGTGTTTCAAGGATGTCTACATGATTTTCATCCCGAGAAGCTGGGAAAACCACGGTGTCACTGGCAACATTAGAGTCAAAGGCTGGGTTCTGTTTCGTTTAGGATCAATGCAGTAGATCCTACATAGAGGAAGATTAAAAGGTCAAATTTGAGGGAGATTGCTCAAAGAGATGGTGGGCATTCATGTACGCTGAGACCCAGGTTTGATTCTCAGCACCCCAGACACCATCTAAATATCCTCTGAACATTGCTGGGTGTGGCCCTAAACAAAATTAAAATATTTAGTTGATGAGATTAATGTGTAACCAATGAAAACACATATACACAAACACACATATTCCACCACCTTGCCTCCTTTGACTTTTACTATAATTTTTCAGTTATTTTAATTTTTTCAAATGAAATATCAACTGAACATCAATCTTTAAAGTAGATAAATTACGTTTTATTAATGAAAGCTTATAACTTGAGTTCAGTTATGACATTTGCTTATGACAAAGTCAGTCAGTAAATCAAGTGATTCTGATAGAGATATGAGATGAGATCTTTTAACTGACAACAGTATCTTCTATACCATCTAGCTTCCTACACATTGCTGCCTTATAGTGTACTTGGAAAAAATGTTTATAAATAGCAAAAGATTTTCAATGAACTTCAATAGATACTATTAGTGAATAATTTTTTTTTTGCTTTTTTATCACACCTGGTGGTGCTCAGGGGGTTATTCCTGGCTCTTTGCTCAGGAATTATTCCTTGCAGTGCTCAGGGACAATCTGGGGTGCCGGAGATCCAACCCGGGTCAGCTGCATGCAAGGCAAATGCCTTACCCGCTGTGCTATCGCTCTGGCCCCTACTGAATAATTTTTATACTGCATCTGGAAAAAGTTCCATTGTTAGAGGCTTTAGCCATGAAGATATTTATTATGGAGTAACAAAGGCAGAACCACAGAAAAGTATAATATTTGTGATGGATTCAAAACAATGTCCTACAAGGACTGCAAAAGCAGGCAAACTAGAATGAGTTCAGTAATCAACAGTCTTATAAGGGACCCAGCTCCTTCCATCCTGCCATCTGCCACCTAGGCTACCCTTCACCCCAGGATATCACTGCCATGACCAGGAAAAATCACAAAGTCACAAAACAACAAGATCAATGAGAGGCAGAAAGAGACTCTCTGTGGGCTCCCCCTGCTTTTCTAGGCGATTCCAACACAGTCCACTTTTGCCTGATTGTCTAGATGGGGGGCCACATGTCCACTCTTGGATCTTCACCCAGTTACAGAACTTTCTGCCTAATGGTTGCACATAACCAAGGAATCACTTCAAGAAAGTCTTCAAGTAACCAGTTGGAACACCTGAAAGACGAGCGACAGATACATTTTATATAATGTGAAATGGATGCTCAGAGTCAACTGGGTCATCTCCTGCTGTTCTTGGTGATAAAAGGCATTTTGGATGGAGTTTTTCCTGAAGATTCCAGAAGCAGAGATAAACACACAAAAAACTGCTGAAAATTAAGTTCCTCCATGAGTTTCCTCAGACTCCTGTGCCCTAGGGCTTCTGCTAGCCCAGAGTCTCCCTTCTCTTCCCACAGACCCTCTTGAGGATCCCCGTCCTCCTCTAAGGGAGCATCTTCCATCTTTCATAGCCCCGCTCCCTAGAATCACTGATGCAATCTTTTGATTTCTCTGTTTGCACCCTACCACCACCCTGATGAGTCTAGTTGTAATGATAAACTTATTTCCCTGAAAGTGAGGAAAGGGTAAAGGCCATAGTCCCCAGGCTTTAATTTTTTAATCTCTAGCCCATGACAATATGTATCTACAGTTCCCATTTTTCTCATGTATATACATCAGCCCCATTTACAGTTCATCAGTAAATGCACAAACTGAGAGCCTACTACCGAGAGTATACCAACCACACCGCAGGCAGAGCCTGGCAAGCTACCCATGTAGTATTTGTTATGCCATAAACCAGTATCAATTGTAGATCTCATTTCCATGACCTGGAGGAATGGTCTGAGGCTCTACATGTTCCTGGAGTGAGCAGAAGCCCTTGGGCTACACTAGCATGCAAGTATGGAGATGTTTCTGGTGCCTGCTCGAGTAAATCCATGAACAATGGGAAGACAAGTGATACAAGTGATATGTATCAGATCACAAGCGTCCCAAATAACAATGCTAATGTAAAATATTACTTGTCTTTCAACATTGTCAATAGGTGGCATTAAGTTAACTTACTTTGCCACTATTGACTCAGCAACATGACAACTACTTCTGTATAAGCCACACGTTCTTGGATAATTTCCCATTATTATATACAAGCCTGGATATTTTGTAAAACTGACAATATTTTTCCTATTTTTTGTTTTGTTTTGTTTTGTTTGTTTTGAGGTCACACTGGGCATACTTAGGGATTATTCCTCATTCTACACTCAAGGATCATTCCTGGTGGACTTGGAGGACTGAATTTGCTATGTTGAAGACAAGAGCCCACCTGCTGTGCAGTCTCTCCAGCCTAATGGCCAACCCAGGTTTGGTCTTCAGCACCCCATATGGTTCCCCAAGTACCACTAGTACTGATCCTTGCATGCATAGCCAGGGGTAAGCCATGAGTACCATCAGGTGTGGCACATACACACACATACATACATATTCAGGGACTAGGAGATAGATCAATGGTAGAATGCTGGCCTTGTAGATATGAGGTCTTAAGTTCAATTTCTGACACCCCCTACCTCAACAATGCCAATGTCAAGTATCTGCAAAGTGGCATAGCAAAGTTTTCATTCTCTAGCACCTACAATTAACATAGACTGTCACTGATGAGTGCAGCAACTACTACCAAACACTGCTATCAAGTTCCCCAGAGATGTGTTTCTCTTGGTGAGACCTGGACACTGCAACCAAGTAATGCAAACCTGGGCACTGTTACAGCAGAGACAATAAAGGCAAGAAAATTATTTTAAAAATAACAAAGAACAGAAAGAAAAGAAATACCCAAAGAGAGTAAGAAAAGTTTAACCCAGACTATACTCTGCAAACACACTTGTCACTTGTATCACTGTCTTCCCATTGATCATCGATTTGCTCGAGCAGGCACCAGTAATATCTCCATATGTCCTGTCACATTCTAGTGTAGCCCAAGGGGATCTGCTAGATCCAGGAACATAAACAGCCTCAAACCATTCCATCAGGTCTTGGGAATGATTTCTATAATTGTTACTGGTATTTGGAATATCAAATATGACACAGGTAGCTTGCCAGGCTCTGCCGTGTGGGTGGGATACTCTTGTAGTCACCTCTAAGCTTGAAGCTGTTAAGCTGGGCTGTGATCAGCTCTTCTGCTAGGTGGAGCTCTGACAAGAGGGGAGTATGGATGTGGAAAATGGCAGCCCTCATGGTATGGGGGGTCCTCCGAAGTTTCCCTCAGGATAGTTGGCACTCTCGCACTAACCAAACTCTGGCAATTTTATCCGGTAAAGCAAATGATTAGAGGTACTGGGGCCAAAACTCAAGTTTTATAACTGAAGAAAATGAGGTCAACGATTATGGCACTTGCCTAAGATCAAAACAGGTCTCTGATTTCTTAGCAATTATTAAAAGCTCATTTTATCATTTTCCACTAATTTTTAATATTTTCAAGGGAATCCTGCAATTAGGCAAAGAAAGCATTATTTCCAAATAAGGTTAAGAAGTAGAAAAAAAATGTAAAGTTGAAAAGATAACATAAGAGGTCTTACTTCTGGGTCTGCAAGGCACTGAGACAGACCTACAACAAAGACGAGGTTTTTTGCACAACACGGACACTAGCCAAATGTTTGCGATTTTCTGATATTTTCTGCTTTCTCTCATTTTGTTTCTGTTTTTTCTCATTCTTTATTCTTTGTAGCTCTTCCTGGGAGAGTGGTTTGTAAACTGTTGGATCTTCTAGATATGGACAAGCAGAGCAAATCTGAGAATATTAAAATAATATCAAAATAATAACATCGCTGTTAAACTTAACATTGAAAACGTTTCCAAAGGCAAAGGTTTTTTTTTTCTCAGTTTTAAATGAGATGAAGATACAGTATTTCAAAACAAAAATTCAACTCATCCCATGGTAGGGTAAACATGAGTTGAAAACGAATAGCTTTTGACATTATTTTCCCAGGTACCCTGTAAATATGTGAATCTATTAACAAAGAAAAGTATTATGGTATCGTGTTAGCAAGAAAACTAGGTCTCCCAATAAAATCCCAAGCCGGCATGTATCGAAAGCCTAAAAAGGAACTCTGACAATTGAGTCTATGAACTACCCAGCCTTCCATCTATTAAAAGGATGTGGTCTTGGATCCAGAGAGAAAGCCAGAGAGACAGTACAGTGGGGAGGGTATTTGTCTTGCACCTGGTGGACCCAGGTTCAATCGTGGTATCCCATATGGTCCCCCCAAGCACCATCAGGAGTAATTCCTGAAGGTAGAGCCAGTAGTAACCCCTGAGCATCATGAGGTGTGACCCAAAAAGGCAAAGACCACAAGAGCGTTATCTCCAACAAAATTTGAAAACAAAAGGCTACCTGTAATTTCAAACTAACAAAAATTGATATTCTTTGAGGTGGAAATTCTAGGTGTACTCAATTTTACTTAAAATAATGCCTTTTATCTCAAAGTAAAGCAGGAGCTATAGATATTAGACTTGGTTTGCTTTTAATGACAATAGGTTATTTTGCATCTAATGCAGTAAAACCAGGCTGCCTTAGTCACTGCACTTAAAGAGGAAATCAACTCCATACTCCTTCTCCCATCCCAGTATTTAACAACTGATACCAAAGTTCTTTGCAATTTCGACTCTATTTGACAACTTGCCTATAGCTCTGAGGCCCTCCTAGGAAGAGACCAGAAAGCTAGAGCTGAGCTTTTCCTCCTTCTTCTCCTTTATGCTAAACCATTCGACATCCCTTATAAACTCAGGAACACTCTGGTCTCTAAAGTTTAATGATTGCATAATTTTAGACAGTCTCTCAAAATCTATAGTTGGTGTTGCTTGTCCCCATATTCTACTCAGTTCAAATCTATGCACCTCAGTAATGAGTATCTGTATTCGAAGACATAAAATATCAAATTTATCCAAGACTTAAGGCATTGCCTACCCACCTCCCTCTTTTAGAATCATACCTTCCGGACATAACGTTCATTAATAAATTATACTTTTACTCAGACTTTTGTGCTTAATTTAATGCCTTGTTTATTTAATTTTCTTTGTATGAGTTCTTAGCACATCAACATGCCACTAAAATGCAATGTGGTTTTAACAGATAACATGCTTTAGGAAACAAATAAGAAAAAGTCTAACTTCAAACGATTTGAACAATGCACAAAATACATTAAATCCTGTAATAGAAAGACTGGTGATAGATGAGGATATTATGCTTAACTCCTTCATTTCTTTGAGGACTCGGAATTTTCCTTCTTTCATTATGCATAACACAGGCAACTTTTCATCACGTTTCTTCCCGGTGAGTACAACAGTTCCAGATTATCACATCTTGCATCACAACAACCAATGACAAGAGAAAGAAATGGTTTCCTTGCCTACAACCCCTAACTTCTCTTTTGACAGAAAAGCTTTCCAGAAGATTGCCAAAGCTTATACCCTCATCACCTCTCTAGATTTATGCCACATTTCCCTAACTCAACCAGTCAGTAAGAAAATGTAAAGAAACCCATCAACTCATGTGTAGAAGGGCCTTCATTTGTCCTGGGATGAGATTTTAGCAATCCTTTCCTTATAAAAAAAATAATAAAATGGGTTGGACATGGAGACTATCATTCTGAGTGAAATTAGTCAGAAGGAAAAGGACAGATATAGAATGACTGCATTCATTAATAGGATATAAATAGATACCAGTGTTTTACTAAATGTGGGAAATGGTAATGGCAAATTAAAACTCACCATGGAATATACACAAAGAGACTTAAGTGATAAACTCTAAATATCTGCAGGGCTAGCCACAATGTGTAAAAGAAGAGGGAGAGAGATGCAGAGACAGAGAGAGGGAGACAGAGAGAGAAAGAGAGGATACTGGGGTACCTGCTATTGAGGCACCCTGGGGGTGGGCGGGAGTGGGTGGGGTACATTGGTGGTGGAAATGGGGCACTGGTGGAGGGATGGGTGCTGGTATACTGTACTACCAAGAACCAATTATGAACACCTTTGTAATTGTATGTCTCATGGTGGTATAATAAAAAAATTTTAAAAAAATAAAAAAAAATAAAATGAAAGGAAAGCGAATGAAAAATAAAAAAAAATTTTAAAAACAACAAAGGGGAGTATTTGGAAGCAATCAAGTCTAGTAAAATGATATTGAGGCTCAAACTGTCAACGAAAGCACACTTTATCCCCAAAGACACTCTTAGTGTTGTTAGACATAATATCCAGAGTTCTTTCCTCATAGAATCTCATAAATGTCAGCAGAGGCAAGGGGAATTCATTTATTACTGCTGATAAAAAAAGTCAGCTTTATAATGAGTGGCATAGATACTTTTGTATTGTTGGGAACTTTACCTGAAAGCTTTCTGAAATCAGAGCAAGTTTATCTCATCTAACATAAACCAAGTTACTAAAAATCAAGCTAAATCTAAGAACTAGTTTCTTATGCTGTGACTGAGGCTATATCTGGTTTCACGTAACTGAATGTGATGGTCATGAAAATTTTAGCAAGAGTGAAGTATTTCTGACCATACAACAACCACGAATTAATCTAAAATTAATCTAAAATCTCTGTGTAATAATTTTGAGGCACTTCTAGCAGAGCTTGGCCATGTTGTGTTTCTCCAGTGAAAAGGAGTCATAGGTGGAAAATGGTTAAGAAGCCCTAATCTAGCCACTAGATACAGTTTATCTCCACTGTAAAGAGATTTATAAATGCATAATTATTACACGCATAATAAATACATAAACATGAGTGCCAAACTATTAGTTATTTTCTCCTTTAGTCCTTATCTTAGGATTCATGACATTGTGATATCTTTTAATTATGGACTGACTAAAAGAAAGTTACCAACTATTTGGCATTAAACGTGAAAAAAAGTACAGATTGCTTACTAACATTTCTATCTATCAAATTTTATACCAGAGTATAAAATATATGCAAAATTTTAACTACAAAACGATAATTTTTTATATTTCCACATAAATACCTCTAAAATCAATGTAAAACATTACTAGTACCATAGAAGACTCCCAATAGCCTCTGAATTCTAGTGCTCCATTTTGTGGGGAAAAGAAACAACCTGACAATTCTGTCACCAATTACATTTAAAATTAATAAGGCTGCTGATAACATTCTTGTACATGTTTTATTTACACACATATTTATTTGCTGGTAACAGCAAGATGTTCAACTTTACTAAGTACTGACAGTTTTCCAAAACGGTTGTGCCAATTTACAATTCCACCTGCAACGTACAAGAATTACAGTTTTTCTACATCCTTATTAGCACTTGATATTATCAGGGGGTCTTTTCATTTGTTTATTCATGATTTTTATTGGCTTTGTTATATGTATGTATGGTGAAGGAACAATTGGGTTTTTTTTCATTCTGTTGGTATTTAATTTTGGTTTGAAGCTATATTTAAATCTTAACTTACGTTTGGATTAATTGAACCCTCAGAATGTCTTTAAAAATTACATGAATTGTTGTAAAATAATTTTGTATGTCAGAAAATAAAGAAACAGACTAGCAGGAAATGTGATGATATTGCAATCAATATTTTCTTATAAAACAACTCAAAAATGAAGTGCTTTAAATGAACAATGTAAGATAATAAAGTTGTACTTGCATTGAAACACAAAATGCATGTGTGGGAGGTATATTTTAGCAAAATATTTGCTTGACAGAACTCAAAACAATTCTCTTGGCAATAGAATTTGCCAGATTTTCATGTTAACTCCATAAACAGAGCTATCTCACAATCTATTTTAGAGATAAAAAATATGAATAATAATATCAAATTCAAACTCTGGAAGGCCTTTATCCTTTCCATTTAAGTCAAGAATACAAGAAACAAAAATGATTTGATGTCTCAAGTTTCTGACTACCCTTGCCCAGATTATAAACTGTATTTTTGCAAACTCTGTGTGTGTCCAAAGAGTTTGCAAAATACAGTTTTCCTCCCAGAGAGGAATCTAAAGAGCTATGCTTGGAATATCACACCTCACTCAAGTGAGAGAAGGAATCTGGAGTTCTGACCTCCGTCACTATTCCAGAATCAGGGATGCTGTCTCGTTTGCCAAGGCATCAAAAATCAGATGGGCTGGACATGTAATGCAATTTGCAGACAACCACTGGACTAGAGCCATTACCGACTGGATCCCACAGGATGTCAAAAGAGCATGTGGCCGCCCACCTACAAGATGATCAGACTTCCTTGTCAAAACCCTGAAGGAACGGTTTGAGGCTCTTCATATTCCTGAATCAACCAGATGCCATTGGGCTACATTGGCACGTGATAGGGTCCAATGGAAATGTTACTGGCGCCCGCTCGAGCAAATCAATGAATAACGGATTCAAGTGATCAAGTGATTTTGCAAACTCATCTCGATAAACATGCTTCTTAACTTTCTATATGTCCCCAAAAAGCAGTTCAGAGACATGTTTATCACTATTCTATACGTCTCCCAAATCTCCACTTTACCATGACAAAACAAAGGTGACTGATCCTCAAGATCACATAGGTGGTTTAAGAAATAGTGTCATGGACAAGTTCAGAAACCCCTGATCCCCTGGAAAGGTCATTATGCTTCTTGGAGAAAGTATCCAAGAATACCCACCATGCATCTGAGTCACAGTGTGTGAGCCAGAAGGCAAGGATGGTTAGGTGCCATATCCACCTCCTCCTGCATACAGGCTAGCTTCTCTTTTCTCAGAAAGGAACATAGGATTGTCTGAAAAAAGGAAATTCACTCCCAGTATTTTATAGTACAATGTGCTACTCTTCTCCTGAATTTATACATTTATAAGATACCACTTCTTACCCATATCACTTCCAAAATTCATCACAGACTCTAATTACTAAGTAACTAAAGAAATAGGTATATATCCTTTTTCTAGAGGCTTATCAACCAGGCTATTTGGAAGGTCTAGAAATTTAAAATCTCAGAACCCAGAAGGACTCCCATATGCAGAAAAAGCAACTACATTTAGAGCTGAAGCTCTCTTGGAACAACATCACTCATGATAAAGATAAAGACATCCCAGTTCATTGACTAAGAAAGATAAGTCTTCAAGTGGCTTAATTATGCCTGAAGAAGGAGATCACCCTTAAAAGAAAGTTAATGCTTTTTGCCAACATACCAACGATCCAACTGTTCCTTTGTCTTCATAATGATTGGGTTAACAAGGCAGGAAACACCTTTAAAATCAAGTTTGTGTACCTCCTGATTCACTGTAGCTGTCTAAAGCAGAAGCCTTTCCACAACCATGAATGGGAAGGTGTATGCAATGTGGACAATTTCAAAATAACATGTATTTCAGCAGCACAATAAAAAAATATTTTTATATACAAAGACTTGTTTTCCTTGGAGGTTCATGATCTCTACAAATAAGTGTCTCCAAACTACAAGCAATACAGGCAACATGAACAGGATTTTAACTGGGATTTTTTGCTTGCTTTTATAATTATTTTCTTATGAAATCACCTTGAGAAAGTTACAGTGCTGTTCATGTCATGTTTCAGGCATACAGTGTTCCACCACCCATCCCTCTACCAGTGTGCATTTCTCATCACCAATGGCCCCAGTTCCCCCCCTCCACCCCCGTATACCCCACCTGTCTAATGAAGCTATGAAAATCATTTATAAATGGACAGATATAGAGAGCATCAAGCTTAGTGAAATTGAGTCAGGAGAGGGATCTACAAAGAATAATTGCACTCATTTGTGGGATTGAAAAAAATAATACACAAGGACAGTAGAAACAAGGATCAGGAAGAGTGGTCCATGGTCTGCCTGCTCTAAGGAGCAGTCACCACTGATCAGAATGTTCTCTTTGACCAGCAGGGAATTGAGGAATAGGCTATTGGCCGTGTGAAAGAAAGGAGATGTACTGCTTCTAAGGCTAAAGTTGCAAATCTGCCCACTGGTGTTTTAATGGGTGAGTGATGCAAAGAAATCAAAGCCTCAATCTTTCTATTTTTTTTTGGAAAGGTCTCTGATGAAGACATTAAAATGAAGACCTCCTCAAATTTGAAAGTGATCTTATGTTGAAGGAACATCTTAAGATATTAATGTTCACCAAAAGTTCTTTCGTCTTTATGAATGTAATTGTTAAAGAGTAAAGTCATTGTTTTAAAAAGGGTTGGAAAGTCCTACGCAGTGCCATCAGGATTGCAATGAAAAGCCAAATCTGCATAGAAACTAAAAGAACCATAAAGGAAAAAAAGTAAAGAATTCCTTCATACATGAGCTCCCAATCATTTAATCCTGGGATCCAATTTTTATGACAACATCTAGTTGTCATAAAATGATGATCTAGTTAGAAAATGTTGGAATGACCCACCTTCCTTGTTTATATAGTAGAAACCAACAGGTAATACCACTGTGAAGCCAGGCACGGTTAAAGAGCTTTGTAAGCTGATGCATTAACAGGTATTGGGATGTTGAGGAAATTCCTGCCAAGTGTTTCTCTATAAATACTCCTGAGGACTACGGTGACAAAGGAAGTCTACCTCACTGTTTGCAATTAATAAATCATAATATGGAAGAGATTTGGGCACTGTGTTTTCCTCTGAAAGAAAGAGGGTGTTATAAAGTGGACCTGTGTAGTGAGTACTCTGAAAATGCACTCTGGTCCCTTTCCACCATTATCACAGGTTATATCAATGAATGAAAAAGAATGGCAAGTATCTTTCCTTGTCCTAAGGGTCATAAGAAGTTGCTGAGAGTTAACCTAAGAACCAGCCAGAAGGTGTCCACTTTCTATTAACCAGTATGTTTATTGAGACGAAGCAAAGAATAATAGAAACATTCAATTCCATCCATTCCATAATGCTCAGAGGGCATCCCCTGGAACTTAAAAGATGCTGAAATAAAGAATTTAAATATAAAAAAATTTAAATATGACTGAAACACCAAGAGCTATGTGGAAAAGATTTTCTTTTGTAACTCATTCTTATCCCTAAGCAATGCAATTATTCTAATAGAACTAAAAAATAATGTTCTCCATTTTAAATCATATCATTGCCATGACTCAAGACTCAACTGATGGTCTACTTTTCCTGAGGCGGCAGTTGATTGGTCTCTGATTCTACTGTTGTCTGGCAGATGTTCTGGCAGGCAAATACTCATTTTGAATCATAATTGTGAAAATATAAATCATCCTTCCTCTTCCTTAATTCAACACAGAAAGTAAATTATGAAACTGAACTGAATCTCAGTTCTGTATAGCTTCAAGTTTGCTATTTGGCGAAATCAACAAGTCCTACCCAAGGAGACAACCCTATTGAATAATAAGCGGCAAATATCCCAGACTCTTTGGGGAGAGCTAATACACTGTCTTCACAGTTACTTTATAGTCCTTCCCAGTGTGAATTAATTTATGTTGTGCTTCCATGGCTTTGAAGGAAGAGAGAGAAGACATTTGAAAGGATTTGAAATGAGAAAGGAGACTGCAAAAAAGGACAGTGGGACATTACATCTGGTACAGCCTCATTCACGGTCTCCTAACAGGTTACCAGTATACACGTGACCAAGGTGCCCTTAATCAGTATTCATACCACAGATGCAAAACAGTGTGGAAGCCCAAAGAGTATTGACATAGCTCTAAAACCTCTCTCTTCCTGATTGGTTCTGGAACACAAGCTTCCCCTTGCTAATTCATGGCAGAGAGTGCTTAAGAATTAAATTCCCTTTCCTCTCTAACACTTGAAGCCCAGGAATGAGATTTCTAGTAACACATTGCTTTTACTTAAATTCCAGTAAATAAAAATATTTTCTTCCTTTCTTCAAATACTTTAAATCAGGTCCTGATCACTAGCGGACATTTTTCAGGGGAAAAGGAGGAGAAAATTAGAAGGCAAGCAATGACTGGCAAAGAAGACGTTATTCTAGAGTAATAGGAAGATACAAAGAGATGGCAAACTCCTCAGGTTTAACTTCCCAGGGAAAACAAAGGAGGCTTGATGAATATTTTCTGTTTAGAAGCTCTTGGCCAATAAGGCGAAAAATCCATTCTCTTTCACTTGATCCCACAGGGAGACATTACCGAGGCCACTTTCAGCAGATGCAAACACTCCACCTGCCTCCAGGATGTAGCAGGGCATAATCAGCTACTGTTTCTTGTGTTAATGTTTTCTGTACACTCAAGTCCTATGCAATTATACTTCATATTTCCTTCCTAGGAGCTTAAGGCCTTTAGCAAGAGCTTAATGTTTTGGAAAGTGATTTTCTGGCACCCTCCAGGAAGTTCTGTTATTAAAGGAGCCGTCGGGATGTAAACTGACCTGTTGGTGATCCCTCTCCTCTCCTGTGGCACAGACTCTCTACCTCCTACTCTAGCTATCACTGGGATCCGGCATTCTATGAATGGCCCCTCACTGGGCCTCGCCACCATTGCATTGTAACCTCTTTCTACCATGAACTTCTCCAATAGATACTGAAGGGCACACAACTACAAGAGTAATCTGAGAGCCGGAGATGGTTATACCTCTACATGGGGGACGTGAGTTTACTGATAAATGTGTTCTGTCTGGAGACCTCTGGATTGCAAACATGAAGAGGATTCCCTGATGATTTTGTTAAAATGCATTCTCTTGACGCCCTCTCCATTGGCTGACTTGATGCAGGGATCTGGGAGGGACCCGTGAAAGTGCATGGTAGTACCAGTACATGACAAAGTAGTACCAGACGAGTAGTACCAGTACAGCTAGTTTGAGGGCCAGGCTTCAAGAATAATTCCGCCACATATTCTCTACAGCTCCTCAGAGACTCTCAGCACAATCAGGAGTCAACCCCCGCCCAAATGGCAAGTTCTTAGCATGCATCTGCCTTTTCACCCCCCTTCTTTACACCCTTCTGTTTCTGAGACCACTTTCCAAACATATCAAAGTGTCTTGTCTTAGATTTCAAAGGAAACACAGCAGAAGTGTGAATCCTTAACTAAATTTGTCTAAAACACACCTCTGGAAACTCACCTGGCCTCGTTCCCTTAGCCAGGCAGCTGTGAATCTTGCCTTTCTTCTGTGCAATGCGGTGAGATCAGATCCGAAAACTTGATTCGGTTGTCTCATCAGTAGGATTTCTCTGAGATCCACTGTTGAGTGGGACTTCTTCCTGCTGGTACTTTATTCATTTAAGTCAAGAAAATTGGTTTTCTAACTTTTTTTTCTGATATCTTAAGCTGTTCATAAGCTTACCAAGGCCTCTTTGAATGTTTCAAGGGAGCTCTGGCTGCATCAGAGAGGAACAAAGAGCTTTTCGGGTTTTAATAATGACATGTTGGGTGTTTATATAGCGGGCCTAACCCCAGGGCACAAAGCATCCTTTGCTAAACTGATCATCGCTACAGCACCGTAAACCACTTCCAAGTGTTCATTTTTCAGTCTTCCTGTTGTTGTTCTCTGTGTGTGTGTGTGTATGTGAGTGTGTGCGTGCGTGTGTGTATGCATGTGTTTATACCAAATTTGGACCTGTGACAAATAAGAAAACTTTGAGAGCATTTCTGAGAAAATTTTTTGTTTGTTTTTTGGGGGGTCACACCGGCGACACTCAGGGGGTTACTCCTGACTCTTTGCTCAGGAATAACACCCGGCAGTGCTTGGGAGACTATACGGGATACCGAGGATCGAACCCAGGTAGGCCATGCACAAGGCAAACGCCCTCCCTGCTGTGCTATCTCTCTGGCCCCTCTGAGAAATTATTTTTGTCTCCATAAAACAGAGACTATGAGACCTTTCTACCATCACTTCTCATCTCAGGCCCTTTGCCTCCTTTCTGAGAAGCAGCAAATCTCTCAGTGAACATGAACTCTGATCCCATCCTCATGCCTTTCTAACTGTTAGGAAATGTTAACAGTTTTGCTGATTTTGTTTATCACACATGGAAAATCCAAAATTCTTCAGAGAAACCAAAGTTTCAATAGAAGTAGAACCTACCTGGATATTTAAATCACTGAAACTATTGATGAGACCATGGCAAGGACCAACGGGTCTGTAGGTGGTTGCCAGAAAGTCTGAGTCAGGTGACAGATTCCAACGAGGCCTGAAAGGTCATGGAGCAATAAGGAATGATTTGTAAGTGGTAATTAAAAAGCAAGAATGTAAAAGAGCAAAAGGAAAAATCAAGATAATCCATAGTCTTGTGCCATATGTAGACATTTTGGTCAACAAGGAACAGCATATAGAATGTTGATCGCAAAGTTCCTTCTTCCTGGAGACGGTGTAACGATTGTTAACATTTCATGCTGGCAGCAGCCTCTTGTATATTTGACAGTCATCCAGCAGCAAAACACCCAAACAACACGTTTCTCAGAACACATCCTCATCTCTAAGCAAAGCAGGACTATATCACTATCTCAGGGGCAAAAAAGGAAGTAGGTGATAAAGCAGCCACCTTTGGGAAGGAGCACAAAGAAGCGCTCCCAGGAAAGAGTTGATTTCAAAGAACGGAGGAGAAGGGAACAATATACGAGGAGATGGAAAGTGCAAGGGATTTCATTTTGACAGAGATGAGATTATTAAAATTAGTCATATAAAAAATGAAATTATAAACTGGAGGTATTTTAAAGTGAAAGGGCTGTTAGCAATAATTACATAAGACAGAGGCATAAAGTAGGACTTCTAAGACTTGTGACCCCCTCCGATGCCACTTGCTCCGCCATACATCCCACACATTCCAAGCAACTCCCCCGACACCTCTTGCTTCTAGACTGAGTCCCCCACTGTCTCCTTCTGTGTGTCATTGGTGCAGGTGTCTGAGAGGTTCAGCTGTCATCACATGCTCCCGCAAGCTGCAAAGGAGCCTTGGAAAATATCCATTTATTTTATTTTTCAGTCTTGCTCCCTGCCACGTTCTCCAGTAGAATTCGTATGAAAGGTCTCCAACCACCATTCATAAGCTAGGGGAATCCCTCAAACACAGGACATGATGCACACTCTCGGCAGTCAAATTTTATAGAGATAATATTGGTGTCTTTATATATTTTTCCCTGTGACTCTGAGGGAACTTTTATGTTATTGACATTTTTTATTTTTACATTTTTATTATAGTACCATGAGATATTTTGGCAGAGCCTGGCAAAGCTATCCATGGTGTATTCAATATGCCAAAAACAGTAATAATAGTGAACCTCATTCCCAATGAATGGAGTCGTTACTGGCGCCTGCTCGAGCAAATTAATGAACAACGGGAAGACAAGTGACAAGTGACAAGATAACTCCGTCCTCATACGTGGCTTGAAAAGCAGCTAGCATCCTCTATGTCTTTTTATTTAATTCTATAAACTATATTATAAACTATTATTATGGGTTTAATTTTGGAATATTTAATTAATGGTATGGATTCAAAGTACAGTTACTATTAATATTGTAATAGTTTTACTCTGGGGAAGAGGTAACTGGAAGCAATAAATTCACTTTCTAAAATGTCAATTTTATGCAAATAAAATCTACTTGAAATTGATTACCTCATAGGCACTGATACTTCCTAATAAAATATGAATGATTTAAATTAGTCTTAATAAGTATTTTTATATAAGGCTTGAAGTTTTCATGGGGTTTTCTATAAAATGTTTTACGCCATGCCTCACTGTCCATTGAATGAATCGAATGGCTAAAGTTCCTCAAATTCTGAACACACCAACTAATCAATATTCCCTCATTAAGTGGGGAAATTTTCTTTCTTTGGCTTTTTTGGGTCACACCTGGCAATGCTCAGGGGTTTCTCCTGGCTCTGCACTCAGGAACTACTCCTGATAGTGCTCAGGGGACCATATGGAATGCGGGGAACCGAACCCAGGCAGGCACAGGCAGGCCACGTGCAAGGCAAACGCCCTACCTGCTGGGCTATCGCTCCTGCCCTAAGTGGGGGAATTTTTTGGCCACAAAGATACCATAGGAATTCTTTTCTCAAGTAAAGATACTTCTTTACTTAAAAACTACGTGTCAAGGTTTATTTGGCATTCTATCGGCCAATACAAAATTCCTTTCAAAGGAAAAACAAAATACCAGTAACAATATGTTCACTATTTGCCAGATACTATATTGTATTCTCCACATGAATCTTTTTCTCACAATGATCTTTTTAAGGAACATAGGATAACCAACTGCTATTTTAACTATGAGAAAATTAGAGCATGAAGGTTAGTTTCTTGTACAAACTTATACCACACATTGGAAATTAGAATCTGACCCAGCTCTTCTGCAGTGTAACACCAACCCTTGGCCACCCACCATGTACCTCCTCCCAACACACACACACACACACACACGGTAGTCACTATATACTTGTATTTCCAAACTAGCCAACTGCTACTGATGAAATATATATATATATATATATATATATATATATATTTATATATATATATATATATATATATATATATATATATATTTGCTATTTTGGAGATGGGTTAGGGAGAAAATCAAACCATGTGTGTCAGTGCTCAGGAACTACTCCTGGCTCTGTACTAAGAGGTTACTCCTGTCAGTGCTTGGGGGATAATATGTGGTGACAGGAATTGAACCTGGGTTGACCACAGAAGTGCAAGGCAAGTATCAACCATTGTGCTACCTCTCTGGCACCATATTTTCTACTTTTAAAATAGAATACAATTCTTGATCACTTGACATCCCGTTATTCATCGATTTGCTTGAATGGGCACCAGTAACGTTTCCATGTGTCCCTGACACGTGCCAGTGTAGCCCAATGGCATCTGCTTGCTCCAGGAATACAAAGAGCCTCAAACCATTCATTCAGGGTCTTTATGAAGAAGTCTGACCATCCTGTAGGTGGGGCGGCATGTGATCTTTTGACATCCCGTGGGGATCCAGTCAGTAATGGCTCTAGTCCAGCGGTCATCTCCAAATCGCATTACTTGTCCAGCCCATCTGATTTTCAACACATTGGCAAATGAGACAGCATCCCTGACTCTCGAATACAATTGTTCAAATTTAAATTTTCTTTACAGAATATCAAAACTCTTTAACAGAAAAATAATCAGAAGCTCAATTACTTAAATATCTAAACAGTGTCTGACAGCCTCCTCACGGCTCCAAATATTCTTTTAAGTTTTGTGTAGAGGAAGAACTTCCAAGCAGGGAACCATCCAGTATGGAAATGCCCAGATTCAAATGATTCCTTTGAAAACAATAATAATAATTATTATAACTACATGGATACCCTATGGACAAGAACTCTCACATTATAATTATTTGAATTAGTGCTTTGATATAAACTTCCTTTCCCTTCCCCTCTCCCAAGCTACTACTTTTCCTCCTCTCTCTTGTGTTCCCCAGACCCAGACACAGGGGCGATGTTCCTTTGGCTCCACATTGCTAATTCCAAGTCGTTTACCTCCAGCATCTTCCTCTGACACCGCTATCAGCTGTAGTACCAGACCTCTGGGGTTCAGGCCAAACTATGAGATGAGCAATCCCATGATGCTTTGTGATGGGCGTTGTTGTACATGGGCTCACAGAGTATGCGCTCTGTCATGTCTCTTGTGAATGAAAGCCAGCACTTCTTTGTCTGCCGGTCTTCGCTGAACAGGGCCACACACACTCCCACTCCATACTTGTCCCTTAGTAGGAAGGAATGGAAGGAGTCAGAGCTGCTGTAGAAAACAAGACCAGATCTTGGTGCCATGCTCCGGAATCGGAGATAACTGCTCTGAGAGGCTCTGAACAGAGCAGGGCAAGTGATGCTTCTCTGTACTCCAGATGATCACTCTGGGCCTCCCTCACTTTTTAGCAGCTCCTTCTTCAAGACCCAGGATGTCAAGCACCCTTGCTCTATGTCTTTTTACTCAAGTGGCCTCTTAAATTACTGATGCACTAGGATATCGGGGACTGAAAATATCTTAATGTGCTTGCACTGATATAGTAGATCATAATAAATGCTGTAATAGCCCCAATGTTTGTAAAGGTCTTTATAGCTTGAAGATCACATAACAATCTGGAATAAGAATCCAATATAGGAGCAATTTTCTCCATCTTTGGGTTAAACATATTATCTTGTGAGTCAATATGTAAGAGAAGGAAGAGAGAAGAGAGAGAGAAAGAGAAAGAGAGAAAAGAGATAAAGAACCTGCCACAGAGGCAGGTAGAGGAGGGCAGGGAATCCGGGACATTGGTGGTGGGAAATGGGCACTGGTGGAGGGATGGGTGCTGGAACATTGTATGACTGAAACCCAAACATGAACATCTTTTGTAATTGTATATCTCACGGTGGTATAATAAAATATTTTTAAAAACATCTTGTGAGAGTTTAAGGAACTAGCTATATTGTCCAGAATTTATTCCCAGTGATGCAAACTAAGATTGGAATCACCTTATTTGGTAGTGTTCATTTATCTTTGCTGCTCATGTCCAGGACCCCAATTTTATTCTAGCTACTGAAAAAAAGAGGGTTCTAAATGTGTAAATAGATCAAACATAATAGGAATTTATATATGTTCCACATAATACTTCATGGATCAAAAACTCAGTGAGGTTCTCTTCCTCCCTTTTATCATTCCGGGACCATGACTGATAGGATCTCTGCCTTCTTCAACATCTGTCTGTGAAAGCTGCCTTGAAGGCCATCTTCCAAGACAGCACAACTGACATAATACTTGGCCTACAGACACCATCCTTGTGCCACAGCTGAGAAACGAAATGGCCATGAGGGATCAAGGTGCACAAATGGAACTAAATTTCTCTGTCTCTCCTCTGTGAATAAAACATTGGTCCAATGCTTGACTACATTGTTTCCTGGGTGACTCCAGTGCTGACACATAGTAGGCAGAAGTGTTTGGAGAACTCTTCCTGGATGATTATATTGTTCTATTCCACTCTCCTCTATGAAACTGGAGTTTTGTCCTGGCACTGGGAACTAGCACTAAGTACTTTGACAATTTTCAGTGGCATTTTATTTAGAACTTCAGCAGATAGGTGTGTTGAGATATAAGCAGGCGTGGGGTAGAATTTAGACTGCAACTTCTATGTGATATTATGCAAGAGGATCCAGTCATCTGTATCAAAGTTATAGAAGGAAAAAATATCAGATGTATTTGTAGAGTATTATTCTAATTTTTCACAGCCCTGTATTTCATTTCCATAAAAAAAAGCATACCTAAGTACATAAGATGATATTTGACTCCTCCTAGAGGCATTTCCATTTTAACAATAAACAAGCACCTTAAAGCCAAAAATTAATTCATCCAGCAGAAATCAGCTGTCGGCCATCCACCAGCAGCCTGCATGGGTTGCTAAGGGACCTCTGTGCTGCTCTGACACCTCAAGGCAGGCAGTTTCTGCCAAGACACAGAGTCAGCTCTGGCAGATACTCCCTAGACATCTGGCGAGCATCAGGGGTAACAACAGTGAAGGACACAAGAACAAAGCAATGCTCAACCATGGACCAGTAATGAGCAGGCCTCTACTTCTGTAGATATTTTAACAGTTGTGTAGAGTATCTAAAATTAAGCTCTTGTGTTCTGAAATGGGAAGAATAACCCAACCTCCAGAGTTAATATCAGCCTGGAAGGAAGGCATCCTGACTCCAATAATCCTCTGGAGAAGTCTTTGTCTCTATGAACTTTAATATGTTCTCTGAATCCAAGAAAATACTTGTTGGTAACTCCTACCTTGAGGAAATTATCTTCACAATATCCACAAGGCTGGTATACAGGCTAGGTTTATTCCCAGTAGAATGCAGATCCCTCTTTTTGGTAAAAGATCCCTGGAATGGATTGCAGGACTGTCTCTCTCTTTTTTTTTTGGTTTTTGGGCCACCCTGAGGCGCCCATGGGTTACCTGGCTCTGCACTCCTGGTGGTGCTCAGGGGACCAGGTGGGATACAGGAATCAAACTCAGTTTGGCTATATGGAAGGTCAATGAACTCCTTGCTGTGCTATCGCTCTGGCCCTGTCTTTATTAATAAAGAAAGAAGATGCATGAATCCCCAAAAGACAATCTGAAGTGAGAATGTTCAAGTTAGGCAGGCTTTCTACCCCCCTTTATTTTGTTCTGCCTTCCCTCCCTCACAACCCCAATTCTTTCATAACCTCATTTTTTACCATAGGAGGAAAAGATCAGCATTCTGAGAAAGTAGAGTCAATATTCTTGATTGACTCAAATTTTAAACAGAAATGAATACTATCTGTACATTATAGGGTAGGTAACACCCAAAGCAAATGGAGAACCAGATCTGAATCTGCCTCTATGTCCACTGTTCATGCATCCTACAGATATTTAAGTCTACACCTACAGATATTTAAGGAGTTGGCGCTGATTTTTATTGTGAACTATTGATCGATTGGAAAATCAATGGAGGTCACAAGCAAACAAAAATAATGTAGTTCTTTGCTTTTCTGAAAAATATCAAGTATTTAACTCACATGCTTCCTAAATTATAAATAAGGAGGCCATGCAAGAGTTCAATAAAAGTATAACATTAAAATTAGTAAATCGATACTTGCAAGATGTAGCAAAAAAGACTGTGTCTCTATTCACGGTTCCCTCCAAGCTAATCCACTTACTGGTCTTTTTGACTTTGAAGCTAATCTTGGCCTTCTAAAAACAGGAGCTGTTAAATAATTGGGAGTACAGCAGAGTCACTCATGAAAAGTAGAATAAATGTGTAGTTCTGAGTCTATCACAAGACTTTGGCTCATTACTCTTTGTAATGTGTGTAAGTGATGATTTTCATGCAATTTCCTGCTCATACTTCCCGCCTTTACCTTATGCACTCAGCAAGTGGGTCCCCTAGTCAGAAAGGGATAAGGAGCTACAAAACGTTAATTTGAAAATACCCAAGCACCGACGTGGTCACTGCAGCTCTGTTTATAATAACCAAGAAGCAACCTAAGTACCCATTGATGTCTGACTGAAGGAAGAAGTGATAAACATCAGCGGAATATGCCTCAGCAATGAAAGAAAGATGAAGCATTTGTTACAAAACATATGGACCTCATGGGGATGAAGCTAAATGTAAGTCAAAAGGAAAAGACCAGTATATGATTTTACTCATATGTTCAAGATGAAAAAAATAGCAAAGGAGCAAACAGAACATTCTAACAGCTTAATGATGGTTACCAAAAGAAGATAGTGGAAGGTGGGTGAAATGGGAAAAGGGGGTTGTTTGGATGGTAACTAGACTGTGGAAACAGGCATGGTGTGGTACAAACAGATGCCAAGGTATAAAGCCGCACCTCCAAAATGCATAGCTTTGCAAATCAATATTACCTCAATGAACAAACTTTGCTTCTTTGCCTGTTTCATTCTTAGTTTTGTTATTCAACTTAGCCAATAAAAATGTATAATCTTCTCATGATTCATTAGGATTTGTCCTGCCACATCTTCCTGGATCCCACTGCAAAGAGGGAAAAAATGATACAGGTAATCCCCAATGAATTTGCAGCACAAACTAAAAAAGTGATTCTTTTTTACTAAGTCACTGAAATTTGAGGATCATTTTAGACCACTTTACTGGTACTGCTCCAAGTAAAGCAAAAGTCGCACCTTTTATTACACAAGCTAGAAGATCCCAGTCTCTGCCTTAAGCACAGACAAACACATACTAAGTGACCGTTACCTGCCTGCTGATTTATACATGATGTACTTTTAGTTTTTCATGGTCCCAGGAGGAAGAAAGTGTCATACTAGTTTTATAATTAAGAGAGTTCTGATTCAGAAAAGTTAAGAAGTTAGCTGAAAAGTAGTAGTAAGTGATTGAGCTTGGAATTGAACCCATCATACCTAATTCTCAAGCTCATTTTCCCCCCAAAGAAAGCTATTTAAAAATATAGGTAGTGACTTCTTTTTTTTTTTCCTTCTATGCTTAGGGTTTCTGATTATGATTTAGGAGAGAAGGTCCAGAACAAGAAGAATGAGAATAAAATATCTCAAGAGAGAAAGGGGATGCCAGGCTCCTGTCAGCCTCTCTCCTTCCAGAGCCTGTGGCCAACCTCAGACAGGAGCTCTGGAAACTCATGACTGTTGGGAGCATGTCTCTCATGGTAGCAAAGAAAATGCTGATAATTAAGTAAAAATGAAATCGCTAATGCAAATTTCATCAAAACGTAATCTAGCTTATTTCAGGCAGAGGGAGGGTGCTAGTCACTAATTACAAAATTCACCCAAAGAGCTTTGATTTCTTGCTAAAGGACTTACAATATTCATAACCCCTTTCAAAACAAATTGTCATGCAAGTGTCATGCTGGGTTCCAAGTCTCCATCAGTCCCAAAATAAATATGGGAGTTCGGTCCAGAGTAAACAGCAAAGGCCCCCTGGGAACAAAGCCTCTTCATGATCTAGCCCTGAGCACGGCAGATTCACGGTTGGCCTCCC